>JAODUO010001583.1:0-78318 GCA_025642075.2 Ridgeia piscesae | reverse complement strand
GGTTTCATCACTATCAAATGACTGACCCGCGTCGTCAGTCTTCACCTAATCGCGCCCGGTCGTCCAGTAATGCTGCCAGAAGTCGCCTGCTTTGGACCATGCGTCTCTGAACCTTCATCTGGCGAAGACACCTGAGAAAAAACACAATAAAAAGAGCGTTATAATATGTACGGTGACTAAAGACGTTGACAATAATAGACTAAATTCTTACACATACCCACATTCCTTCACCCCACTGCAGTCAAAGGCGTAAATCACACAGCGATGCGGTCGAGATTACATTAAAGAAACTGCCATCTTTTTCCAGCATTCGGCTGCGCGGCGTGGTAATGGCGCGAAACCGGAAGGGACATCCCTACTGTGACGTCACGACAATACGGCAAACGCGCTACTTTCGTTCTGACAACGTCAGATTTCAAGATGGCGACGCCGTTGATATAGGCAAACTGGGGAGGGGGGACGCTTTCTTCCGACTATTCCTTCTTTCTTTCAATGTCTGCCCTTGCACAGGTTCATGTTGTAATCATGTACACGCATAAGACTACCGTTTTATTATGGTGCAGTGGCCTGTGCAACATTCGGGTACTTTTTCTGTACAATGTTTGTCAATATGTGTGGCGTATAGCATCGATTATATTCAATAATGTTAGTCTATGTCCATTGATTTTAATACCAAATATGTCAGGCCTGCTGTGTCCGTTCTTATTAAACCCGGACATTCGGTTTGCCAGTTGGATGCGCGCTAACCACTACACTACCCGCGCCTCCCGTAATGAATGTTCAAATATAGGAGCATATAGTTTGCATGCTACACAAGTGCCTAATTCTTGTCGGAAATGGCACAACATTTATATTCTTGTTCTCATTCACAGTCCACTGTACATGTCGCATACCACTCTTCGATGAGTTGTCAATGTCTTAAGCTTTCCATTCATGCCTATGCAAATAGAAGTTTGGGCAGTATATAATTTAACATTCGTTTTATTGACCTTCGCAATAATATATACTCTCAACGACAGAAGTTCCGTTTAAATGTTGGCACTCTACTCTCGTCGATCTGTATCTCTAAAACGTGTTAACGGCGACGCCGCGAGTGCTGTATGCAGGCTACGCAAATATGTATCTGAAGCATTACATGCCATTCCAAACTGTTTATGAATACACGAAGTGCTTGTACGCAACGCAATGAAACAAAAGCTGTTGTTAAATCAAATTCATGTCGTCGAAGTGTGTGAGGCGGGGTGATACAAGACGTTCGTTCGCACAAAGATTTACTGTGCAATGCGATACTATTTGTAGGGCGTTCGGTTTGTGTAGCTCAATACCAATCGTTATATGATGCGACTATTGCCTGTTAGTTGCTTTGTGGTTTCGTTTTCATATTGAACTTGCCAAATGTCTGCTGTTTCGTTTCAGGTCTTCCGATTTGATTCCGAAGTATGAACGACAAAAAACTCCCAGAACACGATGCGAGAGAAGTGGTGCACCCCACGGAAGTCTAGTATATAATCGTGTAGTTGCCTAGGTAGTTTGGAAGAACCTTTGTTTTTTCGTATGGTACTTCTTCATGACTGTAATGTCTAGCTTTTGGCGATACCTGTTTGTCGGCGGTAGCGCTCATGGTATGGCCAAGGACCTGGCCTGTTGGCAGTTATCACTGTGTCGCACGCTATTGGTTGCATGGCAATGGGCAATGCCTCAAAAGGAAGCAGATGTCCGTCACTACCTACATACAAGTGTGCTTGCCGGGTAATGTGTGTTTGCAATAAATATTCGTCTTAAAACATCGATTGATCTCTACACTTGTTTCAGAAGAAGACAAACCAATTGTGTACTCGTGACTTACGCTACAACAAAGCGCCTGGCCTACGGATGCATTTGCATGCTGCTCCCTAAGCATACTGTTTCCAGTCGAGATCAGAGCGTTGTGATTGGTGTAATGTCAGACAGAGAACTAACTGTATTGAGTGGGTGTCTTTTTGCGTGCGAGAATGTGTGTGATTTTCGCGCGTTTAGTGCTTATGCTTACCAATGTTAAGATAGTTTCCGCGGTGCGATCTCGGCCCCTTATACAAGTTTCGTTCCATGTGCCTGATTTTAGCATCATATTTTGACATTACTTATGTTGGAATCTAATAATTAATGTAGCCAAGTTGTCTGTGTGCAACAGAAGCTCGCTTCGCTCACAAGGTGGTGTGACTGGCATAGTTGGATGTTTTTCACTTGCTCCAGCCAATTTACTTCTTAATACAATGAGAGCACATTCGATTGAATGCATACAACTGACAGATATTGCGGCTAGACCAAAAAACACCACCTGGAGTGGTTACGAGGAAATTATTCGAAGTCTAAACCATCTTCTTTATATCAGTTCTGATGAATCACATACCGTGAAAACTAGCTACACCAATCGCCTATGTAAAATGTTTCGTTTGTTTTCTCGTCTTTCTGAGAACTGTAGCATTAAGACTAATGTCCACTCGCAATTGTTATTATACATGACATCTATGTCAAGCTATATTTGATACTCCCGGTGATCGGTCTACATTTACTATTACATAAAAACATTATACTGCACCTGCACAAACTGGCTGTACTCGATAAACACAAGGTTTCACTCACTATCAAATGACTGACCTGCGTCGTCAGTCTTCACCTAATCGCGCCCGGTCGTCCAGTAATGCTGCCAGAAGTCGCCTGCTTTGGACCATGCGTCTCTGAACCTTCATCTGGCGAAGACACCTGAGAAAAAAACACAATAAAAAGAGCGTTATAATATGTACGGTGACTAAAGACGTTGACACAAGTAGACTCAATTATTACACATGCCCACATTCCTTCACCCCACTGCAATCAAAGGCGTAAATCCCACAGCGATGCGGTCGAGATTACATTAAAGAAATTGGCATCTTTTTCCAGCATTAGGCTGCGCGACGTGGTAATGGCGCAAAACCGGAAGGGACATCCCTACTGTGACGTCACGACAATACGGCAAACGCGCTATTTTCGTTCAGACAACGTCAGATTTCAAGATGGCGGCGCCGTTGATATAGGCAAACTGGGGAGGGGGGACGCTTTCTTCCGACTACTCCTTCTTTCTTTCAATGTCTGCCCTTGCACAGGTTCATGTTGTCATCATGTACACGCATAAGACTACAGTTTTTTTTTTATGGTGCAGCGGCCTGTGCGACATTCGGGTACTTTTTCTGTACGATGTTTGTCAATATGCGTGGCGTATAGCATCGATTAGATTCAACAATGTTAGTCTATGTCCGTTGATTTTAATACCAAATATGTCAGGCCTGCTGTGTCCGCTCTTATTAAACCCGGACATTCGGTTTGCCAGTTGGATGCGCGCTAACCACTACACTACCCGCGCCTCCCGTAATGATTGTTCAAATATAGGAGCATGTAGTTTGCATGCTACACAAGTGCCTAATTCTTGTCGGAAATGGCACAACATTTATATTCTTGTTCTCATTCACAGTCCACTGTACATGTCGCATACCACTCTTCGATGAGTTGTCAATGTCTTAAGCTTTCCATTCATGCCTATGCAAATAGAAGTTTGGGCCGTATATAATTTAACATTCGTTTTATTGACCTTCGCAATAATATATACTCTCAACGACAGAAGTTCCGTTTAAATGTTGGCACTCTACTCTCGTCGATCTGTATCTCTAAAACGTGTTAACGGCGACGCCGCGAGTGCTGTATGCAGGCTACGCAAATATGCATCTGAAGCATTACATGCCATTCCAAACTGTTTATGAATACACGAAATGCTTGTACGCAACGCAATGAAACAAAAGCTGTTGTTAAATCAAATACATGTCGTCGAAATGTGTGACGCGGGTGATACAAGATGTTCGTTCGCCTAAAGATTTACTCTGCAATGCGATACTATTTGTAGGGCTTTCGGTTTGTGTAGCTCAATACCAATCGTTATGTGATGCGACTATTGCCTGTTAGTTGCTTTGTGGTTTCGTTTTCATATTGAACTTGCCAAATGTCTGCTGTTTCGTTTCAGGTCTTCCGATTTGATTCCGAAGTGTGAACGACAAAAAACTCTCAGAACACGACGCAAGAGAAGTGGTGCACCCCACGCAAGTCTATTATATAATCGTGTAGTTGCCTGGGTAGTTTGGAAGAACCTTTGTTTTTTCGTATGGTACTTCGTCATGACTGTTATGTCTAGCTTTTGGCGTTACCTGTTTGTCGGCATAGCGCTCATGGTATGGCCAAGGACCTGGCCCGTTGGCAGTTATCACTGTATCCGCACGCTATTGATTGCATGGCAATGGGCAATGCCTCAAAAGAAAGCGGATTGGGCAAGGATTTTTCACTCAAATTAACCACATTGCTGCGTGACTTACACACAGAAGTATTAACCTTTGTGGAATACAATTTATATGCTTAAATACGTCATTATGTTGTCTCTTTATATGCCAAATTACGTTCTTGTTCCTCAAATATAACGCGTTCAGAAGCATTTCAAAAAGACCCACTACTCAACAAAAATCTGCCTGTGGTGACACGCTGCCTGTGCTAAGATGCTACGTTGTTACGCTAGCGCGAGCGCCTCATCGCGCGTACCATCAGGGTGAACATTTAAGCGTAGAATAGGCTTTCTTCTGAAACATTGCGCCGTGTCAATTTTTGACCAATTCAAACAGAATAAAGCTTATTTGAAGACAAATTATTGCTCTATCGATTGGTAATACACACTACGCTGAACTAATAAGAAATCGACCGCTAAAACGCAAGTAAACATGACCACTTATGTCACGGTCGTATTTCGTGAGCAACGTCGCCGTTCCGCATCAGATCGCGTAGTGTGGTACCATTCGATCCGGCGTGAAATTTGCTATCCAGTAAATGTAATTTTTTTTTAATGAATATAACATTTTATTTGTGAGGGGGCATACCTTTGAAAGTTGATGTTACTTTTCCCCCGAGTCGCAATACTTCGGCAGATCGCCGCACGCGTTATTAGGTAAGACGCTAATGTTGTATTCCATGCGTATATCAGCTATTTCTAAATATCACGGCAAATAACGGTTACTAATTGTCGCATGTGTAACGTATTGCATTTTATAGATCATTTATTGAACAAAAATCGTGTATTTGCTTGTTGCTAAATCGAACGGTTTGCCCTTGCAACGAAATAGGCTGACCTAGATGCCAGCATGGCGATGAGCGCTCGGACTAGTCGTCGAGCTTGGCTTGCCTAACCTTGCCGTTTACGTTAGTTAACGATCTTTATGAACTTATTTTCACGGCGTGGTGTTTTTATTCGTATCATAGACGTACTTATTACAACTGTATTACCCACACAACAGTAAATATTACGAAATTCGGCAAAATGCGCTGCTATTTCAGCTAGAGCATCGACAATCGTTCGCCGCTGCAATGTCTGCGCTGTTGCGATAAAGCTGACTTGCTACGCGCAACACATGGATTATTGCATTTACGATGCCAATATACAATGATTTTATTACGGCAAAGACATTAAATAATACTTTTTTTGTGGTGAATTGTATAGCCAGGTTCGACGTAATTCCGTGGCATATTAGTTTTAACATAGATGACTTATTATGTTCTAATGCTGAACGGCGAAGTTATTTTTCGAAAGACAATCGCGATGGAAATGCTTGTGTTTACATGCGTTTTAGCGGGCTTTTTATTAATTCATCGTAGTATGTATCCCCAATCGGTAGAGCAATTATTTATCTTCAAAATTAACTTTATTCTGATTGTATTGGTCAAACATTGATACCACGCGACGTTTGGTATCGAAGCCTGTTTACGCTTCAATTTTCAACCTGATGGCACGCGCTGGCTCGCGCTAGCGTAATAACATAGCCCCGGACAGCTATGTTGTTGATTTATAGGTTGTTTTGAAATGCTACTGAATGCGTAATAATTGAGTAATCAGAACAAGATTTGGCATGTAAAGAGACAACATAATGACATTTTTAGTCGAATTAATTTATTCCGGAGAAGTTAATACTTGTATGTGTAAGCGATGCAGAAATATGGTTAATTTCAGTGAACAATCCTTGCCCAAGCCTATTTTATATACAGTTCTTGATCTACTTATTAGACTGATGGATAACGAAGGTGGCATCTACCCCAATACATGAGTAAACCATGTTTTATTAATCATTGTTATCATATGTGTGGGAATAAATATTACTTGTATTTATTAACAGTCCCCTTAACTGTGAAATTATGAGGTAATCGGGGAAAATAAATATAAAGGCACATACAATATTTGTTTAATGACATACCGGAATGAAACTTGTTTAAATGTCCAAATGTCAAATTTTTCTTCCACACGTTTATATTTATATTGCTTTCAATTAGGTTTTTCTATTTTGTGCTTGTCTCTTGCAAAGTGCTAATTTGCCAAAATAACACATTTCTACATTTTCAAGACGAAATATCTCTGGATATTCCAGGCTGATCCACCACTTTATATACTTTAGCCATTCAGATATTATGGCAATTACGCTATTCTTGTGAAAATAGGGTGTAGATGGATGTCATAACTCTATGGATTACCTGCATTACATGAAAAAGATACCTACATTTTCTATGATTTGTACATTCCGCATTTATATCATCTAACATAACACATATTCAAAAACGAAGCGCGGTTTCCTTTCTTTTTGGTCATGTGACATCCTCGCAACCACATGATCAGCTGCTAAACCGCCTACCGATCGAAAAAAACCATAATATTAATATGTGCTACCACCTACAGTGCTGTATCATAATTATTGAAACTATATTACCGCTCCAAGTAACGTAGTTCATGAGATATGGGAACATTTGTTTTTGTGGCCGCCATCTTTAAAAATTGCGGATTTGAATGTCGTAGAAGGTCAAATGTAACATATTTGAAATCACTGACCCAGAAATTATGTTTTTGGTTCCAAAACATCTAGTCTACGTTGCAAAAGTGTTTAGATAGAGGAAATTGGTTTTTGGCGGCCATCTTTAAAATGCCTGCCAACCCCTTCCAGGGCAAAATCTGAGATGGCCCTATATCCAAATATGTTTGTAATTATGTACTATATGTGTGTGCCAAATGTCATGCTGATCATAAAACGCACAATTCGAGCATATTTTGTCACATATCGGCTGGACTAATACAAGGTGCGAGTAAAGTATCAACGAGGTGCGAGTAAAAACACACACCACAGCTTAGAAGACAGTTCGTGGGAAGAAAGAATTGCTGTAGACCTGAATGCGATCTGGGATAATCTGCTATATACTTGGCGTATGGCGGCTCACATTCACCAGTGTAGTAGACTCAGCACAAGTTGCAGGGTGAAACTATTTACCAACATTGCGAGAACCTGAGACAAGAGCACCACACGAATATTACGCTGTACTAGAAATATAGTTATGGTCACCATGATTACGGCGAAACCAAACTGGGCCCATGGAAGCGGAAACAATGACACGGTCAAACCTTATTCAACAAGATTAGTAAATATCTCCTTTCGCGGTTGTTGGTAAATAGTTTCACCCTGCAACTGGTGCTGAGTCTACTACACTGGTGAGTGCGAGCCGCCACGGTTCGTGTCGATACTTTCGCTGTTCAACGTACCAGTGTGCTACGATCAGCAAAGACGCTTTGCTTGAAAGGTATGTGTAATCATTTAGCTGACCTATGCAGATTATTTTTAAAGTTGAGCATCTAAATATAGATGGTTGAAATTGGTGGTGCATTAAGGTTAAAAAACGAGGAAATATTGATTGATAAGTATAATTCTTATGTGAAAATTATTCATAAAGTAGTACTAGACATATATTGGGTAGTAGTTTTGATAAAAGCTTGTTAGTTAACAGTATGTTTGAGCAAATGTTTATTTTTAAATGTTTAAAAGCATGTGGTAACATTTTACATTTTTTCTGTAATTTTACAAGTCTAATTGTTTATGACAAATTCCATTGCATGTGTTTACAGGTTAGGTAAGTTGTGCTCGACGACCTCCATGATACGCTGATATTCAAAGAACCGGAGTAGGTTACTTCCCAGCAAACACGCAACGTTCCCGTAACGTTAGCAGAATGTTATAATTAGGTTATGCAGTTACATTTCCATATGGAATGTTAAGGGAACGTAAAAAAACTTTCGAAAGCAAAACAAAAAACGCTAGGAGAACGTTTCCGGCTAACGTTATCGTATATAGAAATCACGTTCTGGTAACGTTCTGGTAACCTGATTTTGTTAGCTGGGTTATTATAATAATATTACAGTTAGTTATTGTATCATATTGTATTTATCAGATACACATCCATTCTGCCGTCAGAGAAAGATTCTCAACAAGCGGGTATCTTTAATTCCATCTATTATTATAAGAAGTGCAGCCAGCAGATCTAAGACAAAAAACATATTTTTTGTGTAAACAAACGTGATGTTATAAAATCGGAGTTAAGTATCAAACAAACTATTATGTAGTGATATTTGAATGGTTTTTAGGTCAGGCTGGATTCCACGCAGATATGCTCGTCACTGTGCAGCATTGAGGGGGGTACGATCTGTGCGCAGCCTCTCGAACGACTATACTGCCCTGCTCTCTGCATGTCCTGGTGTGAGATACCAAACTGCTTTTATTGATATACATTATAGTGAAACATTTGGTCTTAAAATATATTATAAGTTTTCACTTGCGCACATAGCGCGCTATAAGTGTCATATTATGTCACCTGAACGTTACCTGACCAGCCTACTGAAATAGTCGGTCATTGGCTGTTAATGTTACGCACCTGTAAGTTCCAACTGTCTTTGTAATATATTTTATATATTTCAGCGACCAAATGTTTCACCTAAATACTGAAATATTCAGTTATCTATTTCTGCTCGTGCGCATATGAATTTTGTACCAACCAAATATTTCAGTGACAAAGGCCAAATATTTCAATGACAAAATACCACATATTCAATGACAAAATGTTTTGTTAAAACAGTTCACTGTGCTTTATTTGTTCTATAGCTTCCTTCTTTTAAAATACCTTTTGTTTTTTAGGTATTGTTCATAGAAGAGGGTATACAGTTATTAATTTATTGCCGACTTGCCGACACTTTTCACATTTCACATTGCGACCACACTGCTCAGCAAAAAAAGCAGACATGCGAAACCACAAGGCAAATAGCCTTGTATACAACTGAAACATTGTATCTGCTATCTGACAATTTAAGGAAATTGTTATTTTTGTAATACAATAATTAAGATAACGTATCTAATTATACATAGATATGTGTATTTACAAGATATGGCCGTTGTTGATTAGTTTAAATCAGTGCAGTATGTATTACTAGCACCTGGATTGTAATGCTTATAATGTGAATGATAAATGTAGGCCTACTAATTGGCCTATCGCTACAGTGCTACAGCGTATGTATTTAACCACTTAGCCAAATTACGCTTAATGGAGATTGGCTAGACAAATCACTGACCCGAAAATCTGCGAACAGTGTCTCAATTACCGTGGTGGAGATGTATTCTAATCAACAGCCAAAATACGGTTAATGGCTAAGCAATCACTAACCCGCTAATCCACGAATTTAAGCATCCTTATCGGAAAGCTCAAACTATGCTGATGTAAATTACAAAACAACCGCGATAAAAGGCATACGAAACACAGAGAGTTGACAACTGTCCCAGACAAATGTTTCACCCGCTGTAGGATAACAGTGGTGGCGAGTTGTCGATGTCTAATGATAATGTCAAACAAGGCACGTTTAAAAGCACGATCATCCAAACTTATGGCGGGAAGGGTTTCCGGAAATGACCTAAGCAAACAGCCAAACTGCACGCGCGCCTATAATACGGGCCAGTGTGCGTGCGAGTGTGCAAATATCAACGAAAACATTCACGAGAAATTATGTTTCTGTCACTTTGTGCAGCATACTGAACACGACTCGGCCGGCGTTGTTTGGGAACTGCTCAATTGCAGTTGAGATAATGTCGCAATCATGAAAAAGGATTGAACCAGGAGGACGCGGAGTTTATTTTACTCGGAGATAGACGAATGAGTGAATCACCCTTTAGATAATGTCACCATAATAACTCAACGACCGTAATAATTGTTAGTATGATATACTGTGATTGCCACCCACGTCGGAATGAAATAATGTAATTCGCAAATAGACGTGTCTCATTTCCGAAAACTATTTAGCCGAAAGTCTTCCTATCTAGGAGCATGGTGGCTAGATATTGTCAATTTGAAGGTCTGAATAGCATATACATTTTTTTTAAATACACCTCACTGTTGGAAAAGTTACCGGATCGGTTGCGCTGCCACAAAATGAATATAGAAGCAAGTTCGTACACTATACGCGCTGTGCGTCTTCGTGCGTGTGCGTGTACACATAGGCCTACATGTAAGTGCTTGCATGCACGTGTTTGTGCTTAATTACTTTTAAATTAATTTTAGTTAATTAATGTAATAACTGTTTTATATTAATTACTTATTAATTCATTAAATCATTAATAAAGTATTAATTAATTAATTAATTGTAATTAATAATTTTTAATTAATTGTAATTAATTGTTATTTTTAAAATTAATTAATAATTATCGTTTTATGATTTTAATTAATAATTATTATTTTATAATTTATTAATATTAATTTTCTGCCAAACAAATTATATATATATATTTTAAAAAGTAATCAATTGATATGTTTTTATTCATTTTCGGTTCATCCTGCATTAAGTGACAAAAACGTAATTTCCCATGAATGTTTCCGTTGATATTTGCACACGAACACTTCCACCTACACTGGCCCGCTTAGGTCATTTCCGAAAACCCTTCCCCGCCATCATGAGTTCGGATGATCGTGTTTTAAACGTGCCTTGTTTAGGTTATCATTAGACATCGACAACTCGCCACAGCTGTTGTTCTACAGCGGGTAAAAAATGTGGGAAAGTTGTCAACCTGTGTGTTTCGTGTGCCTTTTATCGCGGTTGTTTTGTCATTTACATCGCCATAGTTTGGACTTTCCGATACGGATGCCTAAATTCGTGGATTAGCGGGTTAGTGATTGCTTAACCATTAACCGTATTTTGGCTGTTGATTAGAACACATCTCCGGCACGGTAATTGAGACAGTGTTCGCAGATTATCGGGTCAGTGATTAGCCTAGCCAATCTCCATTAAAGGGGAACTGAAACACAGCTGTAACATTCCATATACCTAAATGTATACTATATAAGTATACATTAATGGTGACAGAAGCATATTCACTTATCAGACAAACTGGGAAAAAAATTTCAGTGCCTAAATCGTCGTCATAGAACACTGCGTATCGCCATCTTTATTCCAAGCCGAGTGGTTTGATTACCTCCTATCTAGCCCATGTAAAATTTTGGTTTCTTTCGGTTTTCTTCGTTATTAGACATTTCTGCGCAAAAACAAAGATATGGTACCTTATTATACACGAAAGGGGTCCTATGTGTCAACAAATAATATTTATTTGCATTCGTAATAAAAAGGTAAAATTAAATACCAAAGATTTTCAACCAATGAAAAAATTCGAAACGTGACACTTCCCGAGAGCAGATTTTGACAGGCTTCAAGGGGCGGGCCTACCGAAAGTAAGGTCAGTCCGGACTATTTTTCTGTTGTTTACAAATGTCGGAAGTGTTTTACGTTAGCGAGGAGCTACGCTATTTGCTAGTGGTCTTGGATAAATCACAGTAGAAAATGGATCCGACAGAGGAAGCATTTGTAGCACAAGTGAGAGAAGCATCTATAGCACAAGTGACACACGTAAAGCCATTAATTCTTGCTTAACCCAGCGTGCGAGCCGAGGTGCGAGGCGTCAATTAAACCCCGCCGAGAGTCGGCGAGAAAAGATCGCAATTTGTATGGAATCGAGGATGTTTGATTTTGGGAACAATGTGAATGTGGCAGGGTGTTTGTGTGGATACTGCGTCCCAATGTCGACGCACATCGAATTTGTATGTTGTCTGGAGAAAGCTGGGTTGCTCGACCGTGCTGATAGATGCCTGCATGAGCTATGTCAATGACTGACGAAGACATCTGTCAATGACAATGTTGGGAATATCGGTCTGTTGTCTATGTGCGATTTGCGTGCAGACTCGTTCGATCGAGGTAAGTAATATGTAGTTCAACAGCTATCGAAAAATTATTTTGCAATTCAAACCTAAACAGAGCAATTATACTTGTATGGCCACACAATGACACATATTAAATAAAAATTCATTCTATCTTCGAATTCGTAACGTAAATCTTTGTTACAAACTTATTTTCTTTTTGACATGAGATGTGTGCATCCTTTTAATATAATTATTTAATTTCCATTTTAAAATGTTAATACAATTTGTTTAATTTATGCAAATATTTAGATATGCGTGCTGCCATGCAATTTATAATATAGTCTGAATAATAAATAGATGTGTAATAAGGACATTGTGCAATTCACATGAGAATATTGAATTGGAGTTTTAATGTATTGTATACAGTATATTGGATATGTGCGGGTGTATATGTTATCAAGACCACATCATGACAATCATAAATTTATGTGTTTGCAAAATGCTGTAACAATTTTACATAAAAATTAATTGTTTGTGAAATGCTGTGATAATTTTATTAAAGTATTTCACAAACAAATCAACCAATGCGCTGACTTCATGATGTGATATTGATGAATTACACAGTTTTGCCAATTACTAATAATCATTATAAGATAATGATTGTTTACTATAAATCAAATGTCAGAATGTATCGGTTAGCTGCATATCATCACTGCACATGTTCAATGGGATGCTTCCAACAGGCAGCAGGCATAGTATACTAGCCTGGGTTTTTTGCAGGTGCAGAAAAGGGAAATTAGTTTTTTGTGTGTAAACAACAAATTTTCTCTGTTTCTCATTAGTGTCAGAACTGCTTGAGTCATCATCAGTGATATCGCTGTCATCCGCTACCACAGATTCCGGATCACTGTCTTCAGAATTTTCCTTCTGACTGTTGCAGACAGAATGATCTGAAGATGGAGACAGTGAGACTGGGACATCCGAAGTGTCATCCACATTGACTGGACTGCCATGGTCAGTTGAAGAAGGCATGCAGGACTGCGACGACAACTTTGCATACCCATGGTCATGATGAATATTCAATGGAACAACAATATCATCTGTATTAATTGCTGCATTGATAAATTATCGCATTGGCGACATGATCACTGGCTCTGTTTGAGTTTGACACTACAAGTTAAAGGCTTTGCAATGTGACATCCATACTGCCATGAGGGACAATGTCATCTGGTGCACAGGATCCTTTGAAAGGTGTGCTTGGTATTTGTGAATCCTTCATCTGAAAGAATGATACATATGTAAGATGGTATGTATCTTCTGTGATATACATATAAATAACCATGTTTTGTCATCTTTTGTTTTCTCATTGCAGTACCTGTCATAAAAAAACACAGAATAAATCAACTTATAATTGGCATTTCGGAAAGTGTTCAGGATCTAATTTTGTGTAGATGCATCTGTGGATATTGTAACGTACTATGCACGAGAAATCTAAATTTGATTGAATTATTCCACAGGCCCCATAGGGTCCCCCAGGCTATTTTTCCACAATTGTTAAACAAATCTACTTTTGCATGGCTGTTGCATGTGGTGGTGCTACTGTACACAAGAAATCTGTATTTTATTGCATCATTCTAAGGGCCCCCAAAACACAAAGTAATACTGGTGATTTGGTTTTTGAGAAGATCCCTTGAAATGACCCCCATATCAGTTTTGTGTATTGGGTATCTGCTTTCTGGCTTGTCTGCTACTGCTGGCCAGGGTCACTGGTCAACTCTGTCTCAATGAGACCAGTGGACAGTGGGCTGAGAAGGGTGTTGTGTTTCAACCAGGGAACATTCCTGCAATAAATAGAACATTACCTTTTCAATGGTGCATTTTGTGCGGATTCCATTATATGACTAACCTTCCTGGCATATTTGAATTAATATGTATGTGTTCTGAGTCATTCAGACATCATTATAAAAAAAAAACCACTCCTACATAAGCAGCTCACATAAATTACATAGTAAACCAATTATACAAGGCCACTTGCACATATAAGGAAATAAAATGTTTAAGTTAGTTAGGTGCAATCAATGTCCTCCTTGTTCCAATCAGAGAGACCTATTTGGCCATAATCAAAGTCATGCTTGTATTTTCCAAAAATACAAATGTCAGCTTTATTCTAAATACTAATATTTTGTTTTTAATTTAAGAATAGTTTTTACTTTGGGGTTTATACATAAGTTTCATTTGTGGGTGGGGGGGTTTACCCAACTGAGTCTTTTCCGAGATATATAAGGTATTTTTTATTGCATTGTATAAGGTTTTCTAAATAAACTTCTTGGTCATTTTCCTAATAAATACTTTTGGGAAGTGATTATGGACACCTTTCAGTTATCAAACACTAACTGCACTAACTGAACAATGCTGATGTCTGCGGTACTATTGAAAGCAGAATACATGCCTTATTAAAATATAATTTTCCTACTTTATATTCTTATTTTATAGTCTTATTTCGTTATACACAGTAACACTATTCATTTCCGATTCAATATACTAGTCATGTTGGTCGATAATAATTCTCCAACAGCCATTAGTACCAACAAATTTGAAGATTTATTTAAACACTCAAAGTTAGCAACATTTAAAGCTGACCTCTGTTGCAGTGGTTTGTCTTTTCATCATGCCCTAACATAAAATTATGACTGTGAACTGGTAAGAAATGCAAGTGCACTAGAGAGATGATGGGGCTTCATCCAGGCAGTGATGTTTGTATTGGGTATGGATAGTCTTTTCACTCTTGCTAGGAAAAACAGGACACTACTAAGATTGTGATCTTATAGCCTAATTTGCACTAGGCTGTTAACTGCAATTAGTAACAGCAGTCCTCTGTTGTACTTTGATCATGATGTTTACAACCCTTGCAGGTAACAATGCAGGCTATGGGCCAATGTAAGGTTTTAAATGTTTTTCACTCATGCAACTATTAATTTTAATCACGGGATCAGTGATATTACTACCTGCTGTCAGGAGACTATTCTGACGCCCAACTAAAACAAATGTGTGCCTGTTTGTCATTTGCCATGCAAAACTGCAAATTCTTAAAGGTGAGATCCACATTTGGGTACATGTTTTGGGGGATACAAAAACGTCGGTTATTTAGAAATTTATTAATCTGTCAGTTTTTCAATATCGGACACTAGTGACTTATTATGTATGTCAAAACAATTGCTTGTAAAAGATTGATTGTGTATTGTATATTTTGACCATGCGTATTCTACAGCAATAACAGCAGGGGCATACATGAAGTTATAAAATATTCTACGGATATTTTATGATGACACTCTTAATATGCCTAAATAAAAATACTAAATGTGTTCCCAGGTAATATTGCCAATTGACTTGGGTTATGATGGGCAATGTCATTGGATAGACACATTAACATACTTAATAGTGACACTATGTTAAGTGTGATTGATTCTGTAGCATGTTTTATTGTTGTTATACTCATTATTTCATAGAAAGTTGTGCGATGCACACATGTACAGATGTTACCAGAAACAAATAAATGATACCATACTCATAATGACAATAATATTTTACTAACCTGCATGGCTGCTTCTCGCCGTTTCCTACTTGTCGTTCTGGTCTCTGGCTTCGATGATAAAATGCATATAAACAGCACATCCTCAGCTTGCATAATGTCAAAAAACAGTGTCCTCATGTAATGGCCAAAATTAACTTGTAAGCAAACTACTGTTCAACAGACAGTATTCATAAGTCAACAGCTATGTCTCCAATTCTCTGCTGTGATGTTAAAACCTTGGGCAATTGTTTTTCACTCTACATAGCTCCATTGTAAAAATGAGTACCTGCATGGCTATAGATAGTGGTGGATATGTGTACGAGTAGCTTTCGCGCATTAATTATAGCATATCGCTGGATGCTTCCCAGAGAAGTTGAGATGGTATATCTGATTCAACAGGTCTGTCAGGGAAATAAAGTGTAAAGCGCTTTCAGCAATCCTGAGGATTGGTTACTGCGCTAAATAAGATCTTCCCTTTGTAAATCAGCAATTAATAAAATCAGAGGTTTTTTTCTTGAATGATTTAAATCGGTTGATTTATGGGTTAAATCAACTTATTTAAATTTAAGAGCATGTGTCAACCTGGTTATTACTATTATGCCTGTAACCAATTATATTATATACGGTAGTGTTTTATTGAATGCAGTTAACAGTCTAATTTAAATAATAACATAAATTTGTATTTTGCTGTTTCTGTTAATTAATTCCAAGTAATGCCTGTAATATGACTGACAGTTCTTGACTGTTGTTGACAAATTAGCGAGTCACTCTAATTTGCATATGACGACGAGTATTGTTTAACACAAACGTCATACGCATGTATGGTCGTAGCTGTCATTTCTTGTTATGTCATTATCTTGAAGAAGGTTATTCCACCACCGGCGACTGTCTATGTCAGAAACAAAAAGTTTACTTGTACCTAGAGACTCGACCTATTTTTAGCAACCAACGAACCGGCGTTGGTTGCTATGCCTAGGTCTAGGTACAGCTCGCCGGCGAACTGTTGACCTAAATCCGTGGATTATATAAACAATCTTTATTTCACATTAAATAATACTGTCCATACATATTTTTACTTTATTACATTCATATTTCTTATTACATTTAAACTTTGCTTAGGTCACATTCGTATATTATAGGACGTTTCACAGTGACGTCACACGCCGAGTCACGTGGTCGTCTGCGGCGACTGGTTGGCAGAAGAGAGAAGTTGGCGGCCATTTACCTTGTGTTTACGCTTTACAGTAGTGCGAATAAACAATTCTGGTGATGTCGTGTGTTGTTGTGGGGTGTACTAGTCGACGTGTGGATAGTTCGTTGTCATTTCACCGCATTCCCAAGGAAGAGAAACGACGACAACTTTGGCTGAATGCGATCAAGCGCAAACATTCGGCTCCGTCTCCAATCAACACCGACCGAGTTTGTGGATGGCATTTCATTTCAAGTTCTGAACCGTTTTAATTATTAGCACAAAACGTTACTAGTCATGAGTACTGGTGGCAGCTACATAAACATAATTTACTGTAAAACAGACTTTGACCTTTGTTATACTGGTCGCGTGTAGGACTGGTGGCTGGCTGGCTGGCGCGAGCTGTCACTGTCACTACCGACTGGCGTATGCGTAGCTGGCAGACATACTGCATTACTGGGCCGGGACCTGGACCCGGAACCAGTAAATTAGGCCTTACAGGATACTCCGATGTTGAATATATATTTTACACTTGAATGTAAGCGTCTAGTTAATTGTATGCCTTCATCGAGGCTCGACTGAACATTCCTGGTGTAATTGTAACGGCTAATTGTCAATATCGCCGGCGAACGTTAGATTCGGGATCATTTTGCCAGCTGTCTTGCATAAAATAGGGATCTGGCAACCTGTCACCGCCATCACCGTACCCTAGTTTCTTTTAATACCAATCTCTCGCGCTGACATCTAAAGAATTAACGTACAACGAATATTGGCAATTCATAATTGCAGCGTTACAACCAGCCTTTGTTGGCTTGGCTGGTTGGCAGCTCGGCGTGTTTTGCCAACCAGTGCAATGCGCATGTGCGAAAGTGACGTCACGTGTTAGTAAACATGAAACGTCCTATACAGACGATGAAATACAACTGTGGAACTAAATTGTAGTCGTAACGATACACGTTGGTACTCGTAAGTGCCGAGTCGGCTTGGCAACAACAAGCTGGTTTCGGCATGTAATTTCCTACGCGCCGCTTCACCTTCCAAATAAGGAAATCGTGTCCGGTTTTCCCTCTCAGTTCACCAAACATTACTTTGTCGCTGCGTACTTATATGCAAACAAATCGGCCAAAGATGCACCTGTGGCTTTGATCGAGACTTATGTTTTTATGTTAAGTGTCTCTTTGTGCTCGTCACGTTTGTAATTAGGCTTGCAATCTGCGTTTGAAAGTGACCACCGCAGACTCTTGTCGAACTTTCCGCCGACGGACACGCCAACTTCATCATCTCTAACCTGTTTTTTCGGCAGGAATCCTTTCGTGGAAGTATGTGAAAAATTGCTTACTAACAATCATAGTATATCTATTAGCTATACAGTGCATTAAATTGTTTAATTATGTTTGTTTTAATGCGTTTGGCCCGTTTTTGCGAGATATATGCTGCGTCGCCTATCGACTGGCGGCTTCCGTGATTGTAGGCAACACGCCAATCAAACCGGAAAAGGCCCTAGGCAAGATGGCAGCGCCCTGTGTTGAAAGTAGCTCAGTTTAAAAAAAATATTAAAAATATACCGTGACGCTGTGCTTGTCAAATTATGGTGACAAGTGCTGTAAATTATGTGTTCTTATGTTTGGGCTGTGGTTGTTCAGCCGCTTCACTCCCCCTTTAAGCGTAATTTGGCAGAAGATTAGGATCAAGCTCTCACACACACGGTAATTGGGATATGGGTGTTTAATTTAGCGGTTCATCCTGAAATACAAGCAGGCGGGCCAGTGTAGTTCAAGGATCGGTGGAATGTGACGTCATGGCTGGCAAAATCAACATCGGGGGACTCTGAGCACCATATATACTACTCATGTCGTTCATTATTGTAAAGATCTGAAATAGAAGGACTAAGGTCTAATATGATGACACCTAGGTCTGAAATAGAAGGACTAAGGTATAATATGATGACACCTAGGTGTCACAATATCTAATACAATGTCCTGGCAGAACCACATAAATAACATCACCTCCCGGGCCACCAGAGTGCTGGGCCTTATTGAGCGAAATGTTAGAGGAACTTCACAGAAGCTAAGACAACAAGCCTACTTTTCACTTAGAATATTGCAATACTGTCTTGAACCCATACATCGAGAAGGAGGTAAATAAGATAGAGAACATCCAGCATCGAGCAGTCGGGTTTCTTCTAAACAATTACAATCAAAGAGAAAGCGTGTCCGCATTGATTAACCATCTCCGTTGGGACTCCCTTGAGAAAAGAACACAACTGTCTTGCCTTCTTTTAATGTATAGGATCCAAAACCAACTGATTGCCATTAATGGTAACCACTGCCTTACCCAATGCTCCCCACCTGTCCAGTACAAGGTATTATCATCCAAGTATATAGCAGATTATCCCAGATCGCATTCAGGTCTTCAGCAATTCTTTCTTCCCACGAATTGTCTTCTAAGCTGTGGTGTGTGTTTTTACTCGCACCTCGTTGATACTTTACTCGCACCTTGTATTAGTCCAGCCGATATGTGACAAAATATGCTCGAATTGTGCGTTTTATGATACAAGCATGACATTTGGCACACACATATAGTACATAATTACAAACATATTTGGATATAGGGCCATCTCAGATTTTGCCCTGGAAGGGGTTGGCAGGCATTTTAAAGATGGCCGCCAAAAATCAATTTCCTCTATCTAAACACTTTTGCAACGTAGACTAGATGTTTTGGAACCAAAAACATAATTTCTGGGTCAGTGATTTCAAATATGTTACATTTGACCTTCTACGACATTCAAATCCGCAATTTTTAAAGATGGCGGCTACAAAAACAAATGTTCCCATATCTCATGAACTACGTTACTTGGAGCGGTAATATAGTTTCAATAATTATGATACATCACTGTAGGTGGTAGCACATATTAATATTATGTTTTTTTCGATCGGTAGGCGGTTTAGCAGCTGATCATGTGGTTGCGAGGATGTCACATGACCAAAAAGAAAGGAAACCGCGCTTCGTTTTTGAATATGTGTTATGTTAGATGATATAAATGCGGAATGTACAAATCATAGAAAATGTAGGTATCTTTTTCATGTAATGCAGGTAATCCATAGAGTTATGACATCCATCTACACCCTGTTTTCACAAGAATAGCGTAATTGCCATAATATCTGAATGGCTAAAGTATATAAAGTGGTGGATCAGCCTGGAATATCCAGAGATATTTCGTCTTGAAAATGTAGAAATGTGTTATTTTGGCAAATTAGCACTTTGCAAGAGACAAGCACAAAATAGAAAAACCTAATTGAAAGCAATATAAATATAAACGTGTGGAAGAAATTTTTACATTTGGACATTTAAACAAGTTTCATTCCGGTATGTCATTAAACAAATATTGTATATGCCTTTATATTTATTTTCCCCGATTACCTCATAATTTCACAGTTAAGGGGTCTGTTAATAAATACAAGTAATATTTATTCCCACACATATGATAACAATGATTAATAAAACATGGTTTACTCATGTATTGGGGTAGATGCCACCTTCGTTATCTATCAGTCTAATAAGTAGATCAAGAACTGTATATAAATCTTAGATATGGTCCCTTGTCCCTTTCTATTGACTCATTTTATTGATTTTTATTGCGCGACAAATGTATAATTGTAGCATAAGTGTAGTAGGTGTACGATGTGAAATTGTATTTGTGTAAGCGGCTGTTTTCAAAGTGTTTTAGTTCAGGGCAAAAACTACAAAAGTACCTCAAAATCAAATATAATGTTTAGTGTGTGATGAAAAGAAGAAGAGCTGTGGTACTTGCAAGTTGGGTATTTATTTATTCTGATTCATGTTTGCACGGCAACTCAATAGTGACTAATAGTAATATATCTAGGGGTATGTTTTCTGTAACTTGTTACCCCAGGTAGTTTTTGCCCTGAACTAAAACACTTTGAAAACAGCCGCTTACACAAATAAAATTTCACATCGTACACCTACTACACTTATGCTACAATTATACATTTGTCGCGCAATAAAAATCAATAAAATGAGTCAATAGAAATAACCACAAAATGTACTTGTTTTTGCTCGTAAGCATTAGTTTTACGGAAACCTCCAGTACATGGCGCCACATTAGGTTCCGCTGGAAATGGTTGTCTTGTTCATCAAAATTACATATTGAAGAAAAAGATAAGATAATGATAAAAGATTCTGGAATTACACCAGATTATTTGTCATCGTCGACAATTTGCGATATATAGAGTTTGCTGGTAAACCAATTTCTGACAACAACCATAAAGCAAACATTTTAAATTATTTTTCATATCTGTACTTACAGATGAGCCAGACATACAGCACTCTCTATCAACTGTTGACACCAATGTAGATTTTGCACTGTACAATCGAGAATTCTTACCTACAAAAGAAAGGAACAAGCTTAATAATCTTAAACCAGACAAGGGACCATATCTAAGACATGTAAATGTTCTACGAAACTGTCTAGACTTTGATCTTCTATGATCTATCATTTTTGATGAATCAATCGAAACCAGCCAGATACCACAAGATTGGAGAGATGCTAATGTAACCCCAGTACATAAAAAAGATCAAAGAAACGACTGCAACAATTATAGACCAGTATCCCTTACCAGCCAGGTAGTAAACTATTGTAGTGAATAATACAAGACAACACTGTCATTATGGATGGTGGACTTAATACAGATATAATATACCTAGATTTGTCCAAATCTTTTGACACTGTCCCTAACAAGCGTCTGATATATAAATTACAAAAATATGGCATTAAAGGGAAAGTACTGCTATGGATAGAATCTTTCCTGGCAGGAAGACGTCAGAGGGTACTAGATAGTTTTGAGAAATGAAAATTCATCTTAGAGAACTGTTAAAAGACTCCGTTTCAGAGATGGAGTAATCGTACTTGTGTACTCGTACTCGAGTACGAGTACTTTTTGAGTACTCGTACTCGAGTACGAAGGAAAGTAATCGTACTCGTACTCGAGTACATTACCAAAATGGCAATATTAGAAGTAATCTAATAAATGTAATAATAATCGAGGTATTCATTTTCTATTACTGTAGAGCATTTCAGTTAAATAAATATTCAGTCAGATTTCCCTAATTAATACCTTCCCAGAGAAGCAACATCTCCTCACCCTCCTGCTTAGTCCAAAGTACAAGTTATATTGTGACATTCTCTGGGAAGCACTGCAGGAGATAAGCATCCCCTAACATCTTGCTTTGTAATTTTAGAAGCCAGGCCACAGCCCCACCTGTACTGTTTGCTCTGTCAGTATGGTGTGAATGACTGGTCATATTTCCAATATCCAGAATCCTGACTGGGTCTGGGTGGTTAGCTGCTAAATCCCTGTCTATTATGTTTAATTAAGTGCAAACTGTAAACCTGTCTAAATCCACAACTATTCTGTGTTTGTCCCATCCAGACATGGGGTCAAATACATTGAAATGTATTTAAATACAAACATTCTTGAGGGATTACAAATACAATTATAAATACTGTTTAAATATAAACGTATTTAAATACGAATACATTGAAAAGTATTTCAAATACTTTTTCATATATTTTTCAAATACTTTTCATTTTGTATTACTATATAGGTAAAAGAAAAGCAACACATATCTAGTCTATAGGCATAATTAGTGTTTTGCTCATATGATGACAGGCAGACCAGTGCTAGGGAGTATTGTTATTGCTAACTGAATCACAGTGACAATTGACTGAAAGAGGTAAAGGCCAAAATATATTGTTTGTATGTTAAGCCAGGAGGTCCATAATAGTACAATGCCTATGTTGCCCTCAGAAGCTATCATTTAATCATTGCTACTATGTTGTGAGGAAGACTCAACTTCAAAGTCAGCCAGGAAACCAGAATAACCTGGTGCCAAATTGAAGCCTGACTAAAGAACAGGTGCTAATCCATCCTCTGTCTCTGACCAAACACAAGTTGTGGTCACTGCAGGGCCATGGGGGAAGCCTGCTGTTAAGTGTCTTCAGCAGTAATTAGCACTATTGGATGAAGTTGCAGTGCATTAAGGTAATCAGTTTGGCAGGCTTTACATGTGACAGTGAAAAAGAAATGTTGATACTGACAATGTATTTGAAAAAATATTTGAAAAGGTCAAATACTTTAGGAAAGTATTTAAATACAAATACGTTTGATTCCTAAACATTAAATACAAATACTTAAAAAATATTTAAATACTTTCAAATATAAATGTATTTGCCCCCATGTTTAGACCCATCTGATATACTACATATTTGAATTGGATACTCTTTTGAATATGCCCCCTAGTTTTGAAGTGTTGTTATTGTAATGTATTTGATCATGTGTATTTTAAATTCTTAAATGCCTCCTATTTGTATTTGATTCAGAAACCATAAATTAAATTATTAATCCAGCATTAAATGATTCATCCAATACCTGAGAAAGTCGTCTAATTATTAATAATAATAACACCTGGATAGTAGATAGCAGTAATCAGTTAGAACATTAGTGACATAACAACAGAACAAGAATGACACATAGGGATTCCATGAAAGTCGTCTTTATGTTAGAAACAGGATATTCATTAAAGTAATCATTAAAGTAATCATGATTACATTCTAAAGTAATCGTACTCGTACTCGAGTATATTGTAAAGTAATTGTACTCGTACTCGGGACTTTTTTTGAAGTACTATTGTAAAGTAATCATACTCGTACTCGAGTACATTTGTATTGTACTCACTCCATCTCTGCTCCGTTTTGGAACTAATACTATTTCTGTTGTTTATAAACGATCTACCAAAACATTCAGTGAAGGCAACTGCTGGTAGGTTCCATATAATGCATACATAATAGGGTGGCAACTCAACTATGTAGTAAACGTACAGTAGATGTACAATGTAAAATTACGTCACAGTAAATGGCTATGATTTTAAAGGCAGGCCTAAACTGCAGATGTATCTATCTGGATTCCCCATAATTCATTTATTCTAAACATGTACCAAATGTGTTGATTCTCTGTTAAATATTCACTTTTATCAGCCACTGATGGCGACAAATTTGATAAAAGTCACAAAGCTTACACTTACACCAAAATTAGGAAAATTGTTAAATGAAGCTCACATTTTCAGGATATGCTAACTTTGATGGACACGGTCACAGAATGAGTTTCTCAAAACAAAGGTTAAGGCAACACATTACACATTTTACTGATCTGCTCAGCCTCGGGAAATAATGTTCAGAATCACGCTAATTTCCAGGGCTCGTATTGAAATAGCCTCCATGCACACACACACACACACACACACACACATATATATATATATATATTTAACTATTGCTACAACTGTTCTGGAAATTGGCAAGCGTACAAGAAATTACGGTAATATTCCAGTTAACTGGCCTAAATTATTACTATTTATTAGGGCCTTTTCACATCAGTTTACCATGTTTTCTTGTTGTGTATGTGTCCGAAATGTCTTTCTACATCACTTTCGATAAGAAGTTGGATATTATTGTTAAAATTTTGTTTTAAATTAACTGAATGTTGTCGAGGCGACGTAAACAAGCTGATGTGACAGGACGATTTTTGGCCCGAATCATCCGGTTCCCGTTTACGTCGACGTACGACTCGACGGCACAATTTAAGAAAACCATTAATTAATTATTCTTTTTACCGGAAGAGATGTCGAATGACATTCTGGACACATACACGTGGAGAAAACGTGTTAAAACCAGTCAACTGGAAGATTGCCGAAATCACGAGATACCAGACAGGCAGACCAGTATTTGAACTTTTGAGTTTGACACTCGTTTATCGCCCGCAGCAGTAACCTAATATTTAAAGCATAACGAAAAACCTGAATCATCCTATGTGCACTCGTGTAGTTCCTAGCTACTTACAACATAAAACACACTTTGACCAACGCGTGATAAGGCAGTATTCACTAAAATGTACAAATTAGTAAACTTGCAACTTTTCGACCACTTGCAAAATCTACTCTTTAACCGGGAGATGCTCCGCCAGGTAGAGCCACATGTTGGCGTTCTTGGCAATAGGGTAAGGCAGTGTTAGTTGAACCATTGGTTTATTGGGCTAAAACGTATTTATTACTTGTGGAACCATTTTTAAACATACGTGACGTCACATCGACCATTTGACATTATCGTCAACTTGGCGGCCACAACCATCATATTGATTATTCTGCCGCACACTAGGTACGAGCCTATGAGGTAGGAGTTGATTTTAACCAAGACAATG
Source organism: Ridgeia piscesae (assembly GCA_025642075.2). Classification (NCBI taxonomy): domain Eukaryota; kingdom Metazoa; phylum Annelida; class Polychaeta; order Sabellida; family Siboglinidae; genus Ridgeia; species Ridgeia piscesae. The sequence continues at coordinate 53,204 of JAODUO010001583.1, read as the reverse complement.
ACAAACATAGATTAATAATAATAATAATAATATGTATTATTTATAAAGCGCAATATCCAAATATGCTCAAAGCGCTGTACAATAAAATAAAAAGCTATTTATTACGTATTAAAACTAATATTAATAAATACAACTGTAAAATTAACTTTCAGATAAAACAAACTTAGAAACATTAAGTTATTCATATTAAAACTGTTAATTAAATATTATATACAATTAACGATGATGAGTAAAATAAATAAATAAATAAAACTAATTAGTACTTTATTTACATGCAAAAGCACGTACTAAGCGATGGCATATATAAAGGTCAGTACATATGTGTGAAAATAAGATAAGATGACATATTTGTAACATTTTCTAAAATGTGATTGAATACTTAAAATGTCAGCAGTATGCTTTGAAAACGTGCGTGTTTAGTGCCTTTCTGAATGCCGACAAAGATTAAGTATATAGGAAGATTAAAATTATATATTTTATTATATCATAAAGCCAAACTTTGAATTCCAAATAGAAAAAAACACATTTAAAACATGCAATACAAAAGTTGAAAATAAACAGCTGTCTGTCGGTGCATTTCTGCGTATTAACACAGTTGTTATTTTGCTTGGGTGGTTCAAGCAGAAATGAAGGGGTGTAAGGTTTGAAAGAGGTTTGTGGGAGCCTGAGGTATGAGAAGTTCACGAATTTTTCAAAGAACTTCTGTCAATGGAGGGTAAATATGCTGTGAAATTGTCAATAACAGAGCTCCCCAAGATTAGCGGGAAATGAAGGAAACGTTATAATGGTCGCCTATGGAACATACAAATGTGGTCTGACTCCTAATTGAAAAACGTCCGTTTTGACATAAGAGGCACGAAAACGTGGTTTGAACGACGAGTGAGGTTGTTTTTGCTGCATTTGAAGTTCCTATTGACTGGAATACAATGGAGTCATTATTTACTGATAATGCTGCATCTAAGAGTTACTAAAAATTATTAGTAAGTTAGTTACCGTGTGATGTGCAAGGAAAATACATTGACAATATTGGTTGTGTGGAAGTTACACGATGCATTTCACACACGCTCTATGCATAATATACTATAATGAAGACAGCATGAGTTTGTGATTCAAATGTCCTTGTTCAAGAGCATGAATATTTTGTTTCGTATTAAAAAAATGCGCCAAATTAACGACATATTTCCAGTACGATAAGTTTAGCTGCCATTACATTACTTATACTTTGTACGCGACGTCTACAAATGCGTGCTCTTAACACCAAATATTAAAATGAACATGCGTTTTCTTCCCATTTGCTTATCCGAATTATGTGTCTCTTGCTTGTGTCATATTTAGAACACACAATAAGTATCAAGGGGCGATCAAAGAACATTTGATTACACCCCACCCCCTAAACACAGCTTCTATTTTAGTCAATTGTTGCTCGCCGTAAGAAGCGGATTATCCGCGCGCGTCTAAAAATGAACTATCTATCACCGGCTTATTATAGCGACACATGTACCCTAACTAAAACACCGAACACAATTGAAAATATATTTAAATATACCCCAGATGTGACTGAGAATAAGAAATCAGCGGGTTTTCTCCAAGTATGCACAGACTGCCGTAATCCGAGTAGGTTCAGTGATTCACATACAAACTAAAATTGGTCACCTAACATCAGTGTCAGTATGGTGAAATTGTCTACAAGAACTAACATACCATCCCTGTCGACAGTCGTCCACTTTTCAGGTGTAATATAACCGAATTATACAAATATTTGCCTACGGCATATCAGCTTAAACTAATCATATACAAAAGTGATCTATATTCTGATAAGACACTATATCAATCACTGATATTTTGCATGTTCTATCCGAATTGTCAAAATTTTATATGCTTTTTAATGCACTTAAAACAATCTGGATATGTTTTAGTAACACAATTATAACTATATTGGATGCGTTCACAGCGATCAAGTTGCGGCAGAGAGTGCCGCAACTGTCTATTCAACATTTGCCACGCGTCTATGATGTCACTGTCCAACATTTTTGTTCTGAAATTAACTATTATACCAACAGTATCTGATGTTTTCAATAGTGTATGCACACCAGTGAAATAAGTTGTGACAAAATAAATGACGTGTGGTGGTTATTGAGGTGTCTCTGTCTAATCTAATGGGCTGCGCCCATGTAAAGTGCGGCTTATTGCAAGAGGGGTGCGGTGATCATTTGTTTGACGCAAGAGATACGTTCTACTGTGTATCACGAATACGCTTCCGTCATATAACGTGTATATTCCTGAATACATCACATGTCCCACATTTCAGCGCTCTACATACAATTTAATTTAAATTACCATCGAAAGACGCTGCCTGGCCTTTCAATGTTGCGAAAATTTACGAGAAACTGGCCTGTGATTTTGAGCCCTCCTGGGGACGTATATATATATATATAATATATATATTATATATATATATATATATATATATATATATGAAGCACAGTTCATAATTGCATCATACAATTGAGCAGTTTGTGAGCATTACGTTATATAGAAATTCGTGAAATTTTGCACTTTGTGTGTCCGACAAAATGCGGCTTATAAATATGATTTTTTTAATGGGGAAATTCACAACATTTTGTAAAAGAATTGTCAGAAAATATATCTTCAATATTCTCTATATGTTACTGTTAGATCGGTAAGAGACTGTGGTGGACTGTTTGTTGTGTACAATGCCATTTGTTTCAGGCGAACGTCTTATATGTTATCAGTTTCTGAATAAACGTGTTTCAACCCACACACGGTGCTGTTTATCTTGGAGGGGTGCAACGTTTGATGACGCATATTATAATTATTATCGAGATGGTGTCAATTTCCCTAGACAGTTAATCTAGCTATAATTATGTCATTCTTGATGTATTACAAACTTTTGACGTTTTCGGCTAATCTATTTGATGTAAGACCACAATAAGGTGCTCGTCCGCCCTTACCCACGCGACCAAAGAGTACCCTATAAAATCAGCATAATGCAGGTTGTCTGAATTTTTGTGAGCACATATGTAGTGTGGAGTGAGTAGAAATGATGATTTTGTGCAACGTGGCATCAGAGCTGTAAAATAATGATAGCTATCAGTCGGTACATTTCTGCGTATTAATACAGTTGTCATTTGTCTTGGTGATGTAATCAGGGGAAATCCATGGGTGGTTCAAGCAGAAATGGAGGGGTGTAAGGTTTGAAAGAGGTTTGTGGTAGCCTGAGGTATGAGAAGTTCACGAATTTGTCACCGAACTTCTGTCTATGGAGGGTAAATATGCTGTGAAATTGTCAATAACAGAGCTCCCCAAGATTAGTAGGAAATGAAGGAAATGGTCGCCTATGGAAAATGCAAATATTGTCTGACTCCAGATGGAAGAATGTTGGAGCAGTCGGCTACTGTTTGGCGTCTGAGAATCGTGTGGAGCATGCTTAGCCTTGCTACATTTCTGCATAGCTGTAGACAAGGCCAGTGGAGTCAGTTGATTATTAGGGAAAATTTGATGTTTCTGGTATTGGTTGGCAACTTGACAATGAACCGAGCAGATCTTTTTTGGTTTGCATTGAACTTGTCGATGTTACGTTGGATGTATGGGTCCCATGCGGTGGAGGCATACTCCAGTATGTGACAGACGAAACGGTGGTGCTGATGTATGTATCTGTCACTCAACCCACTTCTACATGACACTCCCTTTCCACATGAAACAAGCCTCAGAAAGAATGCCATCTTTGCATGTGGTTGAAAATATGGTTTGTTCCAAATAATTTTTCCGGTGTTCCCGAATGCAACGAATGCCCTTTTCTGGAAGCGTTCGAGCTGTATTCAAGGAAGGAGCGGTCTGTCCGGAAAGGGTTATGAAAGCCTTCTATGCCTACTGGGAGCATTCGTTCTGCCCCCTCCTCGCTCTCATCCTCCACCTCCGGAGTGGATACTTTCTGCTTTCCCTTCTTGGCTGTAGCATTCCGTCGTGGCATGTTCTCTTTTCAAATTCCGAGCATCGTTTGACATTCTCCCTCTATTCTTAATACGAACGAAAGGAAACTGGCTATTCGCGAACCATTCGAACTATTCAGAAAGGTTTCGGAAAGTGTTCAGAGAGTGCTCGAGAAGAATACGGTGTGATGTTAAAACCAAATGAGCCGTTCGAGCTGCATTCGGAAAGGATTCCAGGAGGATGCTAGGTGTATACGGAAAGCATTCACCCAAAAAATACACCCCTCTTCATTCGGGTTATTCTGAGCCAAATTGAACACTTTTATTATGGCCCGGTCACACTGGCCCGAATGCCATTCCGTTTGTTTTCCGAATAGGAATTTGGGTGTTCGGGGAGCGAACGGATCATATTCGGGACGCATTCGGTGTGTTCTAGGATCATACTGTCTGTTCGGCTCCGTACGGATGCAGATGAAACAGCATTCGGTAGGTCCAAAAATGTGTTGTGCATGTTCAAAATAATTGTCATCGACCATCCGAATGTGGCGTCCATATGTATTCGGGAAATATTCGGGAAGCATTCTAGGAGCATACGGCATGTACGGAAAACGTCCGGGAAGCATACGTCGATATCTTGGTGCATTCGGAATGATAATTTGGAGGTGCTGGGTTCCATATGCTTTATGAACACCCCGAATGGACCTAAAACATGACGAATGCTTCCAGAACGTTTTCCGGATAATTGTTTTCATTTATGCCGCCGAATGTATAACGATTAGCCAGAAACCTTCATGTATTCTTTCAGAACATTTTACGAACTGCTCGTACACTTCCAGAATGCACAGTATGTTCCGTAAGCTTTCCGAACACCCCGAATGGACATAGAACATGATGAACCCTTTCCGAACGCTTTCCGAACACTTTCCGAATGCCGGTGAAGTCTTTCCGAATGCCGGTAAAGTCCACAAACTTCCTATAAATAGGTGAGCTTCTGTCAGTGCAATTCATATGTTTCCTGGCTTATAACCTATCACCATCTCTGAAGACCAACAACAACAGCAACATCTCTCAACAGCAACAGCAACATGAATCAGGTATTACAACAACTCGAGGCGTCTGCAGTGCGGAGAGAAGTGAAGGTACTGGGTCTTGCTGCACTCTACCTGGCTGGCCGGCATGACATGGCAGTCGCCCACAACGCGAGGAGGAGGAGGAGGAGAGCAGAAGAAGAGTTCGACGTAGTCCGACCTTGGCTCAGACGCCGGGAGCAGTTCGGCTGGTGTGAGAGTCTCATGGTCGAGCTTGAGAATGAAGACCCCAGGGAATTCAAGAACATGCTGAGGATGGAACCTGCCATGTTCCATGAGCTGGAGGCAAGATTGACAACTTGAGGCGGGCCTTCACGCCAGGGTTGAAGCTGGCCATCACCCTCAAATATCTCGCTACAGGCATCAACTTTAAGACTCTGATGCAGGGTTTCCGGGTGTCCAGCAACAACATCGGCCTTATCGTCCGTGAGGTCTGCGGTGCCATAGTTGAAGAATACAGGGACGAGGTGATCAACTGCCCCAAAACAGAGGAAGAATGGAAGGAGGTAGCCGGCAACTTTGCCACCCGCTGGAACTTTTGCCATGCTCATGGGGCCTTTATAGGAAACATGTCCGGATTAAGAAGCCACCCAAATCCGGCTCAACCTACTACAACTACAATGGATTTTTCTCCATCATCATCATCATGGCCCTGGTGGATCCTGCCTACAAATTCATGTGGGTTGAAGTTGGTGCTAATGGTGCATGCTCAGATCTTTAACAGCTCTCAGCTCAAGCAGAAGATCTTGAATGGTACATTGAACATTCCGCAACCGGAACCCCTCCCTGGAGATGACCAGCCCATGCCATACTTTGTGATCGGGGACGACGCATTTGCACTACGCCAATGGATGATGAAGCCGTACTGCCGACGTAACATGGACCACGTTCAGAGGGTATACAACTATCGCTGCTCCCGGGCCAGACGTGTGGTGGAAATGCCTTCGGGGAGTTTGTGAACAGATTCCAGTGCCTCCTGACGTGTCTTCCCCAGTGGCCAGAGCATGCACAGCAGATTGTGGTGGTCTGCATCTGCCTGCACAATCTCATGCGCACACGGTACCCTGGAGTCCAGAATGAGGTCATGGACAGAGAGGACGAGGTCCACAATGTCACCCCCGGTGAGTGGAGAGATGGCAGAGACCTCCCAGACATGACTCGCCACATGGGCGGCAACCGTGACACCCTAGCTGCCAAGGACCAGAGGGACACACTGAAGGCGTATAACAACTATGATGCAGGTGCTTTTGCCTGGCAGGAGAGGATGATCTGAGAGGAGATGAGAGACCTGTTGTGCTGTTGAAAAGAAATAAAACGGCCATTTTAAGGGCCACCCACATCCTCCCAGAAGGATCAAGCTAACTCATGGTGCTTTTTTGATATGAATGGATTGCATAAAAGTTAATAAAATAAATAATAAATATTAGACTACTCTTTTGCCTTGAACCTTCACCCCCTCAGGATATTTTCTGTCCCAAATAAATTTGTAATGACTGCTAGGTTTCGTCTAAAAAAATTCTACACATTTTTGGGAGAACCCTATCATTACCTCTTAACTAGCTTGACAAATGTAGATATTTATTTGTTTTATTTCTAAAGGGTCAACAAGTGTCAATTTATGCACAGGACATGGTATGCAACAACATCAATTTAGAGCCAGGAGTCTTATAAAAGGGTCACCAAGTGTCAATTCTATTTCAATTCAAGTCGATTTATATTTAAGTTTTGGTAAAGAAATAGGAGATGGTATGCAACAAAAAAATTATTTGATCAACAAATGGAGACGTATATTTATATATACTTTTATATACAGTTTTACACAAGCACTCTTATTTAATTACCACTCTTATTTACTGTTGTCAATACTGTTGTGTTATCTTATTGTGTTCACAATCACCTGCATACTGTTTGTATCTATGTTCCCTGTGGTAAATGCCATGAGATAGGGAATTCCTTGTTCCGGCCTCATGCAACATCTACCACAGTTTATATATACCCAAGCACTTTCAATACTGTTGTCATTTATGCTGTCATTAAAGTTATCACAATATAACAGTCATTTCACTGCTGCTGTGCACTAATAACATTGTCTTGAGTATCAAAAAGCTGGCTGAAATTGAGTTCTGGTTGTATGTTGGCATGCCTGCGCGGGGTGGACGCTGTAAAAGACGGAGTGTTCATGCCTGAATTTGTTAGAGTAGTTTGGTGCACATAGGCATCATTGCCTTCAATAGTTGCCGCAAGGGGCTGGAAGCTGGCACCCAACAAGTGGGTGAAATTGTCCTGGCACCCTGCAGTTAGAGTAGTATAGGTTGGCGCCCTGCTTATACCAACAATGTGTGGAGGCGTGGGCGGTGGTGGCGACATGAACACGTCCTGTGGTGGTGCGCTGCTTCAGCGTGTCATTTCATTTTGCCCATCGCCAATCCTTTCTTTTATGTCCTGGTGTGTAATGTATCAATAGTTTAACTAGTATGCACAGTCAGTTTAATTTTAAAATGCGTACTTGTCTTTTTTTATTCGGCAAAAAAGAATCGTCGTTACACCGAGTATAACTGCCGAAACCATCACATCAGTAAGTGCAGACGTCCTGCGCTTTTTGGGTCACATGTTTTATACGAGATCGGCATCTATGGCATAATAACAAATCGCATGTGCTTTTGCGTGTCATGAGGAACATTCCGATGTGCTTCTTCTGTGAAGGTACGTATTATGTGCATTATCGCAGTTAGCAACAAGAGCGAGTAGTCGTGGGCTAATTCAACGAGAACTGCAACTTCATTATTAGTTATAGGCCTACTCGACGCGGATTCTCTAGTCTAGCTTATAAGTGTGACAAACCAGTTCGACATTCGGCATCGCCCAGCATCACTCAGGCTCAGCCAGATACAGCCTGTATTTATAATTGTATACGTAGGCCCCCTATTGTATTTGATTATGCAGGATCTTGTTAATAAGCTGTGTAATTGCGAAAGTACGTATCTAGAGTAGAGTAGATGACGTGAGGGACGAAATTATAAATAATGGGGCATACTAAAAGGCGGGCCACAATTGGCAGACCGCGCGGAAACGGCAGACCACATTTACCACATTCACAAAGATGCTACCGATCGGTACGCTCCATGTTTACGTGGGGGGCCCTTTACATGCATTGTTCTAGTTGGCGCCTTATAGTTGCTGTTTTTACGGTGTTCTTGTGATGTTGATATGTCTTTCAATAATAACATACGTATAATAAGCAAATTTAACTACAGTACTACAAGTTAGCATATATGTACAATGTTTGAAAGGCGAAATAACAATTATTGGATTTGTTGTTTGTTTGTTTTTATTATCACCAACACAGTAAGTATTCTTAGTATTAGTATTTCACTTCAACAATGACATTTCATATATACATATACATATATATATATATATATATATATATATATATATTTGTGTAATACAATGTATATACCATCATGTACTGCATATATAACATTTAGATAATAAATCTTAACATGCATATGACTGTATATGGCCTACATTCATATTAATATTTTAATGCTATTACATTTATTTAAATATGTTGTATTTTATTAAACTTTAATTACAATTTTTTTATGTTATTAAATGCTTTATTTATATACTTAAGTTTTTTATATGGATGTAATGTTTCGGAATTAAGTTATTTAATTGAATTGAATTCAGATGTCCTCACCAAATGCATTACTTTTTATAATTATTATATTGTGTATTTTTTTATGTTATAATTTTTTAATTAATATACCTATAGGTCATACCAGTGTTATAATTTTGATGAGGGTGATAAAACGAGTGTGATTGTAATAAGTAGCATAAGTACTAATGAGTCTCAGTGCTAGTAATAACTAGACCTACAATTAACGTACACTTGTGAAGAGATAATGTCCATCAACATTCAGATGTCTTCACCAAACGCCGGCATCCAATAACAAGTGTGTAATGTCCTATGAAAACATATACCGTTAGGCGAGTTGTTACATCAAAAGACAGCTAGCCTCAGATATAACGTCCATGATCTTGGTGAATCCACATCATATATGCCGTTTCACAGTAGATCAAAGAACACCAAAAGATGGCTGGAGCCTCAGAATTCCTCACCTGCCAGGTGACCGTTTCGGTATTCAATAACGGGAATTAGTGCCCTATGAACACATGTACCCTTAGGCGAGTCATTACATCAAACGATTTAAATAAACCGATATTATGCAGCTGCCGTCTATCATCTATGACTATGTGGGACTTCTGTTTTTGACTAAGCGAATACTCGTAGAGTTAATTAGTAAGGCCTAACACTTTAATTTATTTCTAGGATTTTATAAATACAAGTAATACCATTCGGTATTACATTTTGAATTGTTAGTACAACACAATAATAAAAGTCTCCAATATTTACGATCGGACGCGCAAACAACAACAAAGCTCGTAAACATGGAGCGTACCGATCGGTGGCATCTTTGTGAATGTGGTCTGCCGTTTCCGCGCGGTCTGCCAATTGTGGCCCGCCTTTTAGTGTGCCCCTAAATAATAGGCTTGGGAACTTTGGCAGTAGGCTCCACCTCTGCCCCTGTTGATCGGTGGGAGCATCCGTTATCTCATGCAATAGAACGTCAAACGAAGAATTATGTTGGTTATCACAATTATTAAAACAGTGTTTCATGACTCACACTATACTATTATCACTGCATGTTGTTGATTTGCATTATATTTTATGCAACATAATTTATATTTTTATGACAATAATGATGGTGATGAATTTATTAAATAAAAAAAAATTAACATGAAAATAAAATGGTAGTATAGCTACTAGCTAGTGTACAACATATGCATATGCAAGTATTACACATAACATTCTTGCACTTGTTTCTATTGTGGTCAGTGATGCCTGGCTGTAGTCTATGTAATACCTGATACCTTTCAACTCACATGTGTCAGCTGTTCTAATCTTAATCTTTTCATCACGGCAATATATGAATGCATAATATATAACTGGAATTATGATATATTACTACAGGCCACACTATAATGCAAGTCAGATGAGGCAGAGGGGGGGGGCTAAGATTAATGCAATCACTTCGGTCGAGCAAATGCATGGTGGATGCGTAGTTTCCAGGAGGTCCATATCTGAGCAATCCAAGTGAATTACACATTTTAACAATCAACAATGTATACATTTTCAAATCATTTTAATATGCCCATTTCAATACACACTTGCTTTCATTAACATCTTCATAATATATTGCACATGGAAAACTAGGATAACCTTTGCAGTTGTATAATGCATATTATACCAAGTGTGTCCACACAGACTTCGTTCAACACCTTAAAGAAAGTATTCAGCATACATCGATAACTCAGAAATTAATTTATAAATCAATTATTCATTTTGAAGAAGGTAGACATGCATGATATGTTGAATATTTGGTGAAGGAAATATACTGTTGGCATCACAATAACACCTTATTTTGTCACTTCCAACATTCATTTTGACATGGATACAACCTTCGGCTGAGCCAGAAAATGTCAAATATAACATAATTTATTATGAAGGAGTTACTACATGACAAACCCTGAAACAAAATTGTATATTGAAAATAAAATATGAATGGCTATGCTTGGGGGTATTCAAATAATTATATAATAATATCTAAGATATGGCATCCCTATAATTAAATATAGCAGGGTAGTTTTAATTTCAGGTAATGACAATACACACCTAATAGATTACAGCCCTGCTTAGATATCAACCCAACTGCTGTAGCCAAATATTTGTTGATGCCTTTTTTGTGGAATGCTTTAGGTCATACATGAAATATTATGTTATACAGCTGTATATTTATTGATTATGGCAATGAACACTCCGTAATGACAACTCTAATATCATGATGCCAGTTTTTGTTTACTGAATTTCAATATATGCTTTTCTTTTCAGGTCAACACTCAACAGGAAACTGAACAGTGAACTAGTGTGCTTAGCACCACTATGTCCACACAAGTTAATAAGCTATACTGCACAAGACCCCGGACAAGATTCCACAACCATGGGCTGTGCAAGATGCTGCAGATTAAATGTCGTGAATTCATATCAACCGAATCATCTCAGTTGTGTGTTGCATCCGTGAGACTCCCCAGTACCGATGGTGTGTGCACTGACGTCCAGGCCAGTCAGTTACCCAGACTGAATAGAGACCAACATGGAATGCAGGTTGCTTGACATGCAAATATGGTGATGTCTGACTAGCTTTGCAGTTCATGGTAGAACGGTGGGTGCCATGGTCTGGCAAATGGCATGAGCCTTCCGTCACCCTCTCTCGACTCTATAAGACAGGTTCAGCATTCTTTGGTGAATTACATCGGCTTGCATATTGATGGCATTACTGTGTGAGTTCACTCTCTTTAATGTTACTGCATACCAGGTTCCTGACATTTTGCTGTGCATCCACATCTACCTAGACAAGAAACAAAGTGACAATTAACATGGCTCTGACATTTATGATATCTTATGTGATGATACATTTAGCAAAAGTCAACAATACAATTGTTTGGTATTTGGAATTCATGTTGTAAACTCTACATGCCATACATGTTACACTTTACTAAGACCTGTTAAATCAAACAACATATCGACTAATGTAGGAAGCATTCAGGTACACTTAAATTATTATGCAAAGACCAACTATATAAAGTAAAAGTATCCACCACTATCTGTAGCCGGTACTCTTCATACAGGTGAGTAAACATGTAAACATATAGCGATTGCGCATGTAACTCTCAGCCACATGGCGAGGACCCTGACTAGTTTAGTCACTTTTCTGTCACCAACAAAGTCATATTTATAGTTGTTTATTTTATATAACATATTAAATTCTTTTCCTCATAATTATAGTTAACTTATTGTACTTTATTTGTTATTATTATTTATTTATTGTGTACACATTATGTGTATATAGTATGCATATATACTTTGTATCTAGAAGGTCAAATCTTTCTAAGAAAATTACTTCAGGAGTTAACCAGTTAAACTTTATCACATTGTAAATATTTTGGACATGTCATTTATAAAACAATTGTCAGATCAATCTGCCATTCAAGCCAAAATGAGACTTATATGCAAACTTGTCAAGAGAAATATATTTAATAAAACATCCATTTATGTTCTAGTGCTGTAAAAAATAAGCTATTTACAACATGTTTCGGTAATATGCGTGCGTTACGAGTTATAATATTCTATTACTGCTTTTTTTCTTCTGATGTGCATGTGATATTAAAAATAAATACAAATATCATGTGCGGTGTTTTACCTGTTTTTACGTGTAGTTGTGCTTGTATTGTGCTTGCCATTATTTTGTAGTCAGTCTCGTCAAACAATGTCAATAAACTAGTTTTATTTTATGTTGTCTTTACTTTAGTCCACATGCAATTCCAACAATATACAATTTATCAAGGACACCCATTACTGCAAAATCCTCATGCAGACAAATAAACTACCATACGCAGGGGCAGGTTCAGAAATCGATTCTAGGGGGCACAAAAACATCCACTGGCAGATTACCAGGGGTACTCAAATTCATAATATAAACCTAAGCAGACAGTTTACATGCATATTAACATATATAATGCTTTACTGGTTAAGGGTTTAATTTTTTTAAACATTACAAGAGTCCATAGCTGTGTATGTACATGTAACAACAATTGTAATAATTGTTTTACCAGTAGAACTGATTAGTATAAAGAATTAGTGTTACTCACCCACAGAAGTATCGCAGCAGTTCCAACTCGTTATATTTTCAGGTCATAGGGAAGCCTGCACCCTTTGACTTTGCATAATCCATCCATCTACACAAATAGACGACTGTGAGAAATAATGATTACACATAATTTGAATGGGCTAATAATGAATAATGTTGACTATGTTGTAAGTTTGTAATTATGAATTAAATGTTTCTTCACCATAATCACCTAGTTGGCATATCTTTCTCTGGTTATTCATATGAGATGACCACAAACACAGCAAAATTGTGTGAATGCAGTGACATAGGTGGGCATTAATTAGTGTTTTCTATAAAGATAGAGTTATGTATTCCACTGCACTCAGCCTGTCCAATCAGAATGCAGTTGATACCAATAGTGTATTTCAATGTATAATTTCCATAATATTAATTTCTATGTGTGTAACGTTAATATGGCAACATATAATTAACCAATATACACCACAGTTACACCATCATAAACGTAATTAATCAAAACCAGCATAACATCTTTTTTGCCATTATATAAAATATAATAGTTTTTAAGAAACATCTTAAAAATGCAGTTACTTTTGTCATCATGATATTTTATGAATATCAAAAACCAGTGATTACCTTCATTCTGGCAAGCTCCAAAAGGCATTCTTCATACACAATGCAGCATGGTTTGCCAGTGACGTCTTCCGATCTTGTTATCAATGTCATGCACAAGTTCACATGTAGTAACAGGCTGCAGAGTGCAAAGTCTATGCGGCATCTGAAATAAAACATAACCAAACCACTGAGCAATACTGGACATTTAATCATCAACAATGGCCCGAGAGGTCCTGAGGTCCTTTGGACTATACAGCCCTGAATAGTGAATTTGTAATATTGAATGAAATGTAGTTTTGTGAGTCTTAATTAATAACTGCAGAGGTTATCACTACAATCACTTAAATGACATGTTCTCTTGTTATCCATACGAGATAACAAGAAACACAGCCAAACTGTGTTTGTTAATTTGCACAGCACCATAACAGGTTGTAAGTGGTTTTATGTAAAATAATATTAGAATAAACTGTTACTAAAATAAGTTCATTTTAATGCCATAAAGACTAAGTGCTGTGAAAACCTACTTAGTGTTCCTCACAACTGCACTGTAGGCCTACTACTGAGATTTCATGACGAAATGTACCACTCTGTAAGACTAACAGTTTTTCTTTAATATTGGTCATCAACAAAGGTTGCTAGTATTAGCGCAATGGTTCAGGGGTAGAGCATCGGACTCTCGAATAAGAGGACCCGGGTTCGAATCCTGTGCTGCCATGTGAAACACTGGGCAAGTTTTTTAACACTACATTGATCAAGTTCACTGAGTTGTATGAATGGGTACCTGGCTATAAACAGTAATGAATATTTGTGTACAAGCAGTCTTCGCGAAATTGCCACGTGGCTGAATGCTTCCCAGAGAAGCCGAGTTGGTCTTCGATTGAACAGCTCTGCCAGGGAGTAAAGTGTAAAAAGTGCTTTGAGCAATCCTAAAGATTGGATACTGCGCTATATAAGAACTTACCTTTACCTTTAAGCCATGACAAAAGTTACAATTTTGTACCATAGTTTTGCATACAAAAAATACTTGTAACACATACACACGCACGCACGCACGCACACGCACGCACGCACGCACGCACACACCATATTATTTACCGGCGAATCTCTTCTAGTGTGTCATCTTCAAATTGATAGGTTCTATCAGCTGGATCAACTGCTTCTAATCACATTGGGTTGTCATCATAGGGGATTCTGCAACAACATAAATTTTATAATTTATATATGCACAAATATTGAAGAATACATGTATGGAAAATCAGCTGGAAAAGTGAATTGCAAATGAAATACAAAATAAAATTTAAAGTTTGACAAAAGCCGTGTTAAGTGTACCCAAATAAGAATGGTTAAAAATCAATCAAATATGTTTGTACCATGGCTGGTCACAAAGAAATTCCATTTGCAATCCAGGGCTGTCAAATGTCAAACTGCTATAACTTGAAAACTATTTAAGTTAGAACGCTCAAATTTTGGATTCTTGCTAATCTTACCAAAGGCAAACCATACTGTATTACTGATCTATTCAAAAATATAAGAAATGAGAGCAACCAATTTCTGGAAATTTGATTGCGTTCACTCAGAATGACCTTAATACCGTCGACTAATTTACTAGCAAAACAAATATTTTTGTCAGCTGGCACACGGAATATTAAAACAATGTGAAAATGGTCGAAGCCGAGTAATAACAGAGTACCAACCTGTCCAAAAGACATTTGGCGAACTCTATGTCACTTGTAATGGGGGCCCCCTTGTAATGCCGGTCATACATTTCGTTTGATTCCACAAGTCTATAACTTTTCCCAAATACACGTCTGCGCACGGCCGTTGTTTCCGTCTTTCTGCGTCTTTTTGTGCACTTCCCCGTTTCCTTGCCGGTTCGGTCGCATACATACGCGGGCGTCCCATCATTGAACAAAAAACGGCAATACAACGGGGAAATTGCGACTCTAGTAAAAAGCTTGCATTCGCGACAATCGAGGATTCAAGGCACAGCATGGACGGTTCAAAGGTCGATCTCACCGTTCCTTTTCGCTCAGAGAGATTTTCAAGCTACAGTCTTTTCTGGATGTCACGATAACTCAGATGTGTGGTTCAACAATTCACTACTGAAGCTTTTTATTTTTCTGAGTTTTCTGTTTATTTCATAAAAACGAAGGCACATATATGCATACACAAATTAGCATGTCACGGGGGACACTTCGTAGGTTTGCTTTTTCGTGAAATTAGTCTCAAACGCGAGGAGCAAAAGTTATCGAACTGATAATGGATTTTTAAAGGAGACAGGGTCATGTACTAACCTCACGCCGCCAAGAACTCAACAGTTGCGGGTGTATATCTGTAGATACGGACGCCAGGTACTGGCCAAAGGCTTCAGCTGGGTTGGGGGTGGGTCTATCCACTGCATGCTTCAGGAGGCCCATGACTTCCTCTGTTGACGCCCGCAATGTATCGGGGGAGTCCTTGGCCTTGCAAACTGCCTGCAGGAGAAAAGCAATATAAGAATAAACATTACAGTTGATTAATTATGTACATTAAGTTAATGATATGATTTTTCATTTTTTACATATTTCAGATGTCTCTTTGTAAATCACGTACATTATGTTAATTAATGATAATAAATGATTCTACATTATTGTCATGAGTGACATGTTTGATATTTACCTTCCCTTTCCCTTGCCCTTGGTCCCCTTGCCTATCCTGTCGGAGGTGGACGGTCTGGCAAGAACCTCCAGCGAGAGCTCCGCAGGATCTGCCTCTGTGCGTGGTGGTGTGGGACCGAGAGGACTGCCTGGTGTGCTGCCCTCATCACTACCCTCATCCACTGGGGGCTCCTCTACTGTCTCACCAAGCTGCAAGAAGCAGAATTAAACAATATACAGTGTGTGTATCAATAAAGTATGACATGAAAATTAATGTTGTGTATCACTGCATGACAAACATCCATTATAATCATTTCAGTAAATTGTTAGATGCTTTTCCACAGTTATGGCTTAATATTTTAAAATATATAGGACATATTTATTGTAATTTAATATTTATTGATACATTTTATTGCATTTTTAATTGCTTTAATTAATTCATTCATTATACATTACAATATCATTACATGTTTTTATATTGTTTACTTTTTTGTATAACGGCTGTTGCTTCTGCAGCTGCACTAACATAAACGTCCGACTATAATTATAACAGATTGTACACTTACACCTGCAGTCGTCCCCTTGTGCCTGGAGATATAGGGCTTCAGGAAGGCTAATTTCTCTTTGGTGTATTGGTTGCAGGCCGTAATCTTCGCAGCACTGGCCCCAGACTTCTGCTTGATTTCATAGCTGACTTTGGCATATCGGTCCCGCATCCCCGTCAGTCACTTCTCCAACTGCTTGCCTGAAAAACACAAATAAATAAGAACCATTATTATCACAAATTCTATATTATTAAAAATCAAGTGACAACATTGGTTAAGACTACACATGTGTTACATGTTAAAATAAAGTACAGAGGACATTGTAATAAAAAGTTAACATATTATTTAACACATTACAAATTATGCATTAAGCACATAACAAATTACACATTAATCAGTCTGTTAGCAATAAATCGCCCTGACACTTGGTCAGGTTAGTGAACAAATAAGAGTAAGACAGGGTTGTGGGTGAACTTGTAGATCTGCATTGTTTTAACATTATTCAATAACCACATGTTCAAATAATCACCATACATGTGCAAGTATACAGACAATCGCCACATAACAATGCAAACTGTATTACTGTATATATCTCCCTAGAGTAGCTGCAAGGTGTTTGCGCATTTCCCATGAGGGATTAATATAGTTCTCATAGGCATTACTAGCCCAGTCCCCCTGGACCTTGATGACTTCTGATGGAAGCCCACATTCCAAGGCAAAGGATGCCCCCCCTCGTCGAAAACTATGCCCTGAGTTATCTGAGGGATTTAAATTCAACTTTCCCAAGTATTTGTGAAGCTAATCCTGGAAGACTTGCACTGTCAATGGGAGCCAGCCATTGCGCGTGGGGTAAGTGAAGAGTGGGGCTGATGGTGGAGAATTACACAGCCTTAACGCAAGGATTAGTCTCTGTGCTGGACACAGGGGGGAGCCTGGGGTACGAGGAAGAGGAATGTGCAATATGCGCTGCCGGTACTGGATTGTCTTTGACCACCGCACAGCTAAGCTTACGCCGTCCTCAGAAAAAGTAGCATCTCGGCGACATAAGTGTAAATTTGAGTTAAAAGACGTAATGCTTTTTACCAAAAGATTGGATTTCCGAAAGAAGGAGAAAAACGCTACTAAGCAAGCTGCCCAAAAGGTTACTTCCAGTGGTAAGGTGAAGTCTATCTGCTTAAACAACTGGCGAAGGATAGCTGGAGTTATGGGCCGCTTCTGTTTATGTGCGGCCCCTAATACTCTTTTTGTACCTATGTCTATGTGCCAAGAGCACTGAAAAGGGTTTGCATGACCTGCTTCCAGATGCATTATACGAACAACATTTATGTATTGCTTAATAGAAGTGTAAGCCAATTTTTGAGACAAAAATGCTATATATTGACAAGCGTTGTCGTGTGTCAATGGTACTGGGTTAATGCCCCCTAATATACAGAAGTGTTGATACAGCTTACGTTGAGAAGCATACGTATGGCGCGTCCTGGGGCAAAGACCTGTTCTTGTAGCCAACGGACCTTGTCATCTAGCGAGTCCAGAAACCGAGGACCTGTCCAGAATATACAAAAACCCATTATAGGACATGTGCCACGATAATGGTGACAGTACTAACAATATAGTCAGATATTGCCTAGCCTCGGGTTCATGCAGCCCAGATATTCTATCTGCTAAGACATTATCTTCTCCTAGAACATGGACCGCTTTCAAGCGGAAGTTAAACACAACTGACAGCCAAAAGATATGTCTGAGATATTTCATTAGCAGAACGCTGTGTGATGAACCACGATTAATACACGCTTCTGTTGTACTGTTGTCTGACAAAACTACGACGGGTTTGTTGGCCCACAACGGCCCCCATTTTTTAGCTGCTAACACAACCGCAGCCAATTCTTTAAAGTTGATGTGACTGTCCTGAACCGCGGGCAAATCTACCGACCAGTTACAGTAAAAATAGTCGCCCTCGCAGTAACTGCCTGCCCCTACATCGCATGCATCTGTATGTACAATACAGTGTTTGTAACAGACAACTTTCAAAAATCCTACTTTTGAATGCCAGGGGTTTGGATTTTTGAAGGAGTCCAAATGGTCTATCCAAGCACCAAAACACCCACATGAACTGCAATAAGCTAATATACAAGTAAGCCCCTGTCACAGTAGATAATACCAAGTTAAAACAAATACAAACAATAGTAATTCTGATATCATTTATACCAGCACTAGTGCAAACTACATGGGAGGTATATATACATATAGATATTGTATTTCAATAACTCAGCACCAGAGTCAATCACATTGATCTGTAACACAGTGCAGTCATTGTCAATCTCCTACCACCATCAAAATGCCAAATAAATTCACTGGATAGATGAATGTATAAATCAGGCTCAGCACACACAAAAAGTCACCATGAAGATAAATTAAGATTTTATATCAGCAGCAAACAGCCACACACTGCATATAAAAGGTAAATTCACTGTTTGGATGAGCAGATCTATGCACTTATACAGTCACTACAGAGACATCAATATCTTAATATCGTTCATCAGGGAAATCACGTTCTTTTATGCACATGTTTCTTAGGAGGTTTTTTGTTTTTTGGTAGCACAGTGATCACTTCCACCAGACAGAGGTCTCTTTTTAGCTTTCTTCTGTTTTGTCTTTTCAGCTTTCTTATGTTTTGTCTGTTCAGCCAGTTTGTCTTTGATTTTAGCCTTGTCAGCCAGTAGTTTCTTACATAGTTCATTTAACTTATACTTGTGGAGGCCAGCAGTTTCTTTGATCTTTCTCCTCCTGTTGAAGGCCAACACCTCAGCTTCCTTCGACTCTTCTGCCTTTCGTTTTTCTAGGAACTCCTTTCTTCTTGCAGGTGCACTGACATAGGCCTTGCGCATTTCTGGTGTTATTGTCGCCTTTACATTGTGGCACCCACCAATGCTCTTTACACTGTTTCTAATCAGCATGTGTGCATTGAAAGTGCCCTGACTCATCTTGTTTCGTTTCAGGGTCAACACCTCTTTTTCGACACTGAAGGTTCTCTCAACTTCTGCTGCTGAGTGATGTATGCTAAGCAGCGCCACCGACAACTTGGAGAGAAGGGGAAAACAGGGTACTGAAACCTTCTCCCCTTCCTTGATGCAGACGTTGGATTTGCACAGACGGCATGTGACATTAAAAGTGTCTTTCTTGACAATCCAATCTCCAAATTTCCCCCCATTGGGATCTGGGGTCTTCAAAAGATCATCGGAATAATGCAAGACCATTTTCTCTGCCCGACATGCGCTTCGAAAAATGGCGTTAGGCGAGAAACAACGCGAAAGGTCGAGAATGCGCTGTTCTAGTTAGAATCATGCTACCCTCCGCTAGTACATAGCCGCTATGCGCTACCGGAGGGAGTAGGCTCATTAAAAGTACTTCGTTCTGACCTAGATTTTTACTTCCGCGTGTCCGGAACAAGCAAGACTCGCTGCCAATGTTTACATACCGATTTTTAAACGGGCGTTTTTTTCTGAAGTCCACTTTCTTCTTCAAAATCCGACGGATTAGTACAAAATGCCTAGAAATCCTACTTTTTCCGACGTCGGAAATTCCGACTCGTTACAAACACTGACAATAATATCTGGACCCTTATTTATAATAAGCGACATGCCATTGAAAGAATGCATAAATTCCTTCCACCACTGAATGTCCCTTCGCATTTCTAGTGTTAATACACATTTGTGATTTGCAGACCGTAATGTACAAATTGCGTCTAAAATTCGCCGGACGAATACTCTCCAGCCATAGACCACACCTGCCGCCCAGTGAAGTTTGCCTGCTAAAGACTGTAACTCGTTGCTCGTTTACGATTTGCAAATATTTCTAGTTCTGCTTTAAGTATAAACAGAGCCGTGCATACAGACATTGACTGATGACCCTGGCTTTGCATGACTGGGCCATAATTAAGATTCTGAATAGCCTGGTGAATAACAAAGTACTTAGTAATGCAAAAGAAAACCACGTTTCCACCACCCGTGATTAATACATAATTAAACATATATTTTAATTCTCACATTACAAATTAATCATTTAACATTTTAGACACTCTGGACATACATATACATTATAAAATAGACATCCAACAATACTGATGCTGTCATTGAAATGACAAGAGAAACATACCAGTGAGGTGAGGAGACGTGGCAGCCTTGTCAGCACAGGCCCTGTCTTTCGCTCCTTCATGTAACAGTCACTGTGGCCGCGGTACAGCTCGGGATGAGTAGCTGCCCACTCCACTATTGCGTCCTCATTCTCCAGGATCACCTTGAGTTTGGTCACCGGATTAGACTTGAACCGTTTCTTCTTGAGCTGCTGCTCCTCGACCACCTCCTCCACCTCCACCTCCGCCTCCAGCATGGCCGCCTGCAGCCTCACCAACTCCAGCCTGGCACCTTCCTGCATGCGGTCCTTCTCTCTGGCCACACCAGGCCTCGCCTCACCCTCACCCGGTGTCGCCTCACCCTCATCCTCACCCTCACCCTCACCCGGCTCCTGTGGCGCCATAGTGGGCCTGAAAAATACAACAATAAAAACATTTATAATTATATTATACAGTTTTACAGGTCAATCATTTTAAAAAGGGGGGCAACGGGTGTCTTCACTACATTTTGCATTGAATTGAAACTGCATTTTACACAAAATAAAAATGAATTTTACAGATATTTCTATGATTTTACATTTTACAGCAAACATATTCTACAGTTTTACAGGTGAATAATTGACCATTTACAGTCAATTAAAAAATATGTTTACAAATTTTACAGGAATATGTTATATGAAGGGGGGTCATAAAACATACGGGAAATGCACATTTTTATGATGTTATAATGGTGTAAAAAACACAGAAATACTTACTTTGGTGGCAACTGTTTCTTCCTCCCCTTCCTCCCGTCCTTCTCCCCAGTCTCTTCCTTCCACCCCGCTCTCCTCTTTGGAGGCATTGTGTGTGTGATAAGTAGAATAATCCAAATATATAATCCAAGATGCTCGTGTGTGTCTCTCCTCCTTGCAATATACTGCGTTTGAAAAATTCACGTCATCAGACACAATTTAAAACTTGTAAACTCGCTTAACAGTTAACATCCTGCATAAAGCCCTGGGTGCCACAGGCAGATGTACTTGGATGCAATCAGACCTGGGGTGATTCCAATTCCATCCACACTAAGATCAATTCCAGTTCTGAATCCAACTAACCATCTTTCAAATTCCACCCAAACTATGACATTTCAGAATCCAACAGACTTGTTTCATTCCATTTCCGCTTCCATCCACAATATGGCGATTCCGATTCTGACGTTTAATCCAATCTGAATTCTCCTCATGGGGATAATGGTTCTACCATTGCTGTTCTGATTCCATTATATATATTACAGCAGGAATGTTCACATATTCAGGAAACCCACACACAACATGGAACCAACAGGGCAGAAGGAAAAGAGGAAGGGTGGGAAATACATGGTGCAGCAAAAAGTGGAGAGGGAGATGGCACAAACAGATGGAAATGGAAATAAATGTCCAAAACTGTGTTCAGTGTAGAAGAATCATTAGTGGCCTATATGCTTTGACGTGGAGTTAAAGTCAGTGTATGCACTAATATTTAGTGGAATTAAAACTGATATACACCAACATGTAGTAGCTTTATCATCATCACTATTGGGTGTTGGATGGGTAGGTGGGTAGAATCCCAAACAGATTAAAACACATTGGAATCGAAATTGCCATAATGGAAGCGGAACTGGAATCAAATCAGTTAATTGTAATAAGAATTGCCATAGTTTGGGTTGAATCAGGATTTGAAAAGGAATTGCCAGTGTGGGTGGAATTGGAATCAATAGATTTAGTTGGAACCCAAATCTGTGATGTGGAGTCAACCCCAGGCCAGTCGCACCATCAGATACGGGGGATTGGCAGAAATTTGGTTAAGAAATCCTGCAATTCCAAATGCTTTCAGTGAGCTTGTAACATGCGATTGCATGTCGGGGTAGCCAAAGGCAGGTACCTAGGCAAAGGGGAGGTGGGCCTACCCCTTCCCAAGCTGAAGCAGTTTTTACTTCCCACTTTGTAAACATTGAAACATATGAACACAAATATATGAAATGATTGGCAAGTTGTACAACACCGATTATACACTGAAATATAAGCCCTGGATAAGTAGTTATTTTATCACATTTTGATTATTTGGTTGAACAAGCCATATGTCACCAGAAATCCAAACCTAGGCCAGCCAAAAAACTGATTGTGTAACCAGTGTCCTATGTAGAAACCATTCACTGGTTGGTAATTTATAATATAAACAACTGTAGGCCTCATTTAAGCAAATTGGTTTAATTAATGACAAATTAAGTGTTAAATTTAATGGTAAGCCAAATGATTTGTAAGTAGCTACATATTCAAATTGTGACTTGATAACATATCATACTATATCTTTTTTTTGGTTGGTAGTGTGTAAAAAAACATCAAAAGTAAAAATGTGTTCTTTTTAGTAATCATTTCGCAAAATAGCATATCATTTATTTATAATAGTAGGAAGTACAATCAAATATCCAGGGTAAGTAGAAATTGTTTGATTTTGTAACTAAATATTAACAGTCATACTTCTATTAATAACAAAGGTATTACTCCTTATTTACAAACACAACTTCACCGAAAATGTACTAAATATAATATTTTTAGATAATACATCAATAATGTAACTATTACATTTTACATAGTATCAAACTGCCAATGCCAATGGTGTGGTTGCCATGGTTTTGTAAACTGATTAGTATTTAAGATTTTATTTACTTTTCATATATTATGCACACTACAATGTTGTCTATACAGTCGATCAAGACAATGTCCAGTTACTTAAAATACATTTTACGAGAAGTTTGTGTCCTTCGAAAGAGCAATAACTAGAAAATATCCTACTGACCTGTTTCTCCTTGATTTCTTTGTCCTATTTCCCCGCCTTTTCCCCGCCTTTTTCTCCTGTGTCTGCGATGCGTTTCTCCTCCGTTGTGATCATCCAGGGTCTCGGCCCATTGGCATTGCACAGCCACAGGTAAGACGGAAGTTCAGTGTCGATCGTCTTTTAAGTTGTAGTCGTCTTCCTGAGACTGAAGTAAAGAACAAAATAACGATTACAATTGAATAGTAGTTTGTATTGACTATTGTGATGAGTCTACACTTGTATACACTGTCAGTTTTCTTGAATTCTACTTGTTTCGGAAGCAAAAACTATCAAAATCGTGAGGAAGAAAATCCATGCTCACCGTTCGCGTAGTCGAGATTGCTATGGAGATGCGTTATACAGACGTATTGTGACGAAATGCTCGTGGCCAGGATGAGCGTCATTTTCACATCACGTGGTCTGCGGCACAGGCCGACTGTGGCGTGATTCTGACTCAAAGTTCGCGTCTTGTTTCTTAAATGCCGGATATCGAATCCTAGTTCACTTATTGATCTCTCTGCCCCTCATTCACAAACAATGAAACATACCATTTGTTGCGCGTATTGCTATCTTTTTTACATTAACGTGTCGAAATGAATGAGGATACCAGAAACAGCCGAACAATAATTTCCAAAACACTTATCTCCGGCGTCTGACACGTACAGTGCCGCCCTCTATCGGCATCCGGTAAACGTGGTCCTTGCGAGCGAACTCTCCGCCAGGTGCTTTCCGAAAGTGCAAAGTCGAAAAACAATTTTTTTAAACATAATATAGGGCGTGCAAGTCTCGCGCGCGAAAACGAGGCTGGGGACAGTTGGGGGCAGGAGATCCATATACTCCATGTTAACATATAGGACTTTGTTTTGTTTTGGTCGTAATAATCGAACTGTCCCGAAATAGCGTATTTCAGTTATATTGTCCGAAGGATTATTACAAGCAAAAGCAGTGGAACATTTTGCAAGTGTCAGTGATCACGGAAATCATGAATTTTAATCGATTATTATGTTGGTTGCCATGGCAATAGCGGCAAGTACTTGTGTTTGGCGATCTTGACTAACAATGAAGAGTGCCAGTTTTCGCGCAGTACAACCTGTTTGGGCCAAACGTATACATGTGTTATGATTATGTGCATTTAGACAATTGTCAGATATAAGTGCTTATCGAAACCACAACGTACAGCAATGTAAAACGCAAATCCCGTAAAAGACACATACAGCCTAGCATCGTGTCGATTATCTGCACTACGTAAATCGCTATGTGTCTATGATAGTGTGGTAAACTCAATATTAAATCGGACATTTAAGATCAGAAACGTATAACACAAGATATTTGTGAACTGATTTTCCTTGAATTCATCAGTCGGAAGCTACAACTGTCATCCATCGTTAGAATATTATTCTTGTGTCCAGTCCCCAATTAGTCTCGCGTAGTCCTCAATAAACTACAGTCGCGCGGAGTCACGCCATGTATCGTGACCCACTTGCAGACCCTATTAACAATAATGTTATACGGCGAAAAAATGCCTCATCTTGAATAGTTTTCACGGGACGCGGAGGTTTTGTAACATATCACTAGAAAACTAGTCACTCAGCTGTATGATTGAGTACTGGGTATAGAGTCTGGATGATGGTGTTTGTTTACGAATAGTCATTATATATATATATATATATATATATATATATATATATATATATATATATATATATATATATATATATATATATATATATATATATACATATATATATATATATATATATATGTGTGTCATGGACCGCTAATGACTGCATAATAATTACATTTGAGTCATGAGTGCTGTAACATTTGAGCCATTATTGGTCTTTGACAATTGTGGACAGTTATTAATAATGACGTATAGTACATGCAGTAGTTCAATTTCCCTTTGTATTCCCACGTATACAATCCACTGATCTGGGCTTGTAGCTACCGGGTAATGATGCCACAGCTAACCATTATGATTGTTATGTATATTGAATGGTGCAGCAATATGCCATGTACAATGTACTGATGGTGGTTGTGGATAAGAAGCGGCAAATCGCTGTATTATGTATTTAATTCAAGTTATAGTATTGAGTGCTATTTTGGTTAGATGCTATAGTTAAGTAGTGCTATGTGTGTCGCTAGGAGTCAGCACTGATTTGCTCGATGTTGACGAGAACGTTATTAGGGTCCCTCGGATAACACTATATTATTATGCTAGATGCCACTGGTTTTATTGTGTAATGTAGAAACATAATATTTTTGTCCTGATTTGGCAGTAGAAGCATGTGTTCCTGACGTCGGACTGTGGACAGGTATATCTCGTGATAGAGTCTTGCATTTCTATATTTTAATATAGAAATGCAAGACAAGTACATATGCACACCCCAAATGGCAACTATAATAATATATATTTACCATTTATGTATTTGTCTTAGTATTTGATTATTGTCAAAACATTGTCAGCAGAGAACGGATGTCTTGGAATATGTCGGTTGTATTGCGCTGTTGGACAGTGTCTTAATTTTCGGTTGAGTTTGAGTTACTTAATTTTATGGTCTGTTGACATCAATTTGAAGTGTTTACTTTGATCTGTGGTAAAGGTATCCCTGTGTTTTATTGTATATGTGTATATATTTATATGTGTGGGTAACACCTGTGTTATTGTTACAGGGTCTTGTCTTGTTTGTGATGTGAATAAAGAATTGGGCAACGAAGATGCAGCGTCCGCCTCCACCATTGACATATATAATATCATAACCACATTATAATTAAATTCACTAAAGGTAGGCAAGGTAACAGTTAAGACAACCAAAGGAAAGTTATCGTTACTTTGTATTTCGGCACTGCCTCAGCTCGTCCTTCTGTTTTGCTTCCTGAAGGTAGAATTCAGAATCGGACCCAGACAACAGACGTCGAGGTTTGCCTTAACCAGTGAACCTGAAAGCAGCGCGAGTTATTACGAAGTAAACCAGCATTACGAGTCTTAAGTTTGGATGAAAGCTTAACGTTCTGTAAGTCTCTCTAGTGGCGCAGTAGCGCAGTAGCTGGAGCTTCAGACTTCAGTTTCAGCTCTCGACTAAAAGAACCAACGTTCGCATGTGTTGCAGTGTCGAACCTTTGGCAAATCACTATAAAGTTGCTTCAGTTCACTCAGATGTATGACTGGGTATATTTGCATAGACAGTAGTGGATGTTTGTCTACTGATAATCTTCGCGCATTAATTGCAGCGTGGCTGGAATCTGGATGTTCCCAAAAAAGACGAGATGCGGTTCGATTGAACAAGTCTGCTAGGACAGCGGTTTCAACTTAATTATTTGTCTACAAATAAGCCCCCCCCCGTGTCCAATATAAAGATCCGGTATTGCTGCACATGCGTGACGCAGTTAACGCAGCCTCTGCTTCAGTGCATTGCTAAGTCGAAATAAAATGCAGTTAGCATATTTTTGATAAATTTACGCTTAAAACATAAATCTGCATTATACAGAATAACAATTTATGATGTAGCCTTAGTTTTGGGGACATATTCGCAAATCGCGAGACATCGCCTTTGCAGCTGTGATGCGTCTGGCAAGCGCCAACCACTTGCGCACTGTGTGACATCGGCTTATTTACGTCGACTCGACGACATTAAATTGCTCTAAAACACATGAAAAAATAATATCTGACTTCTTTGTACCGGAAGTGATGAAGAATGACATTCCAAACACATGCACATAAAAAAGATGGTAAAATCGTTTTAAAAAGCCCCTATTAATTTAGGCCATTTAACTGGAAGATAGCCAAACACCTGAAACCTAATATTAATGTAGTGAAATTAACATTATAGCAAAAGTTTAAAGAAAAAATCGTATAACTAGGCCAAATAATTCAGTAAAATTTAGTTTTGTTGCTCTGCAATAATTCAAACATTGCATTAACATAATTACTACATATTTTAAAACATAATTTGTTTGCTCAGTAACTAATTGACTATATTCTCTATAATAATGTTCCGAATTTTTTTTTTATTTAGCCTATTTATGCCGCGACACAGGGGAGCGGTGGTCGCCGCGCGGTAGAGCACCGGACTGTCAATCGCGGTAGAGCACCGGACTGTCAATCCCACCTACCGGCGTTTCGAAACTTAGGCAATTTCTTCACCCCACATTTGCCTGTGTCTTTCGGAAGAGACACTAAAAGCCGGTGGTCCCTTCTGTCTGGTGTCTATGCCAGGGGAAGTAAAAGATCCCACACAGGGGGTAAATGTGTAACCTGTAGTGGACTCACAAATTCTAGAGAAGAACAACTCCTGCGTTAGCTCAAGTTTGGGCTGTTTGGAGGTAATCACCTAAGACCATGTGACTTCGCTTACACTGAGCGATAATAGGGAACATGCCAGGTGCAGCGTTGTACTCGTCTCAAACTCTTATAACTAGTGTCAACAGTATGTCAGACAGGCTCAGTCGTCCAGGTAACACAATAATTGATTGAATTAAGCCCTACTATTGTCTGTGAGCTTGGCTGACTGGAGGATTAGTGACCTTTTGTTTATCCCAGTGGCCCGTCACGCTCACTGGTTATTTGGGTCGGTGAGATGTGCGATCATTTACGATGATTCAGGCAATTTAACCGGAGGCGGGCAGTCAATAATGCAGTCATGAACTGCTGATAAGTTTACTAATAATCACCAAAATAACGTTTCGCCAATGTGGCGAAGAGATTTTATTTATTTTCGGCAAATAGCAAACCATTTGTGGCACGTGGTGGGCGGTGGCCGCGCGGTAGAACGCCGGACTGTCAATCGAGGGGACGGTGGTTCAATCCCACCTACCGCCGTTTCGAAACTTAGGCAATTTCGTTCATCCCACAGTTGCATGTGTCTTTCGCAAGATACACTAAAACCCGGTGGTCCCGTCTATCTGGTGTAAGGGGAAGTAAGAGATCCCACACAGGGTGTAAATATGTAACCTGTAGCGGACTCACTAATTTTAGAGAAGGACAACTTCTGTGTTAGCCCAAGTTTGATTTGTTTGGAGGAAACCACCTAAGAACTAATAACATTTCGTCCATGGCGACCATTGGCAATCTGTCGCGCTACCCTAGAATGATATAGAAGAAAAAAGCTGAAGAATTAATTACTTCATCATGTGTTATTTACATAATGTCCGTCTCTCTCCGGACTTCTGTTCATTCAGCCACGATGGTGTCATGTTAAATGTTGTAATGTTTCTGTCGTCCGTATTTCCACCAGGACGTTGTGTATGTACCATCAAGAAATGGGAGGACATCCCTCCTGCCACTGCTGGGTCTCCCTGCCAACACTTCGGGAGACATCGGGTTCTTGGCGTCTCAAGGCACAGGTGAGAACGAAACTGTCTTCTTCTTCCTATTGAATGACCATGGTGATTTGTTGATTATTCTGTCAGATTTTATTTAGAAAGAGTTCTTTAAGTCCACAACAGTTTTTCCCATTTCACTGCATTTTTACTTCTCCTGACAGAGACATTTGTTTAGACACCAGATAGAAGATAATGAATGTTTGTTAACAAGTGAAATGGTAAAGTGTTTTAATAACGTTTTATGTACTTTAATGTCATTTTCATTTAAACATATGATGAACACCTAATGTGCATTTTACTTATTTGTAATTTTATTTTATCATTTATAAATCAAATATATTAATTTATTATTTTAAATATTATTATTTTAAATATTATGTAATTAATTTTTTAATATTTAACTTGTTAGTACAATTTTTTTATTTATTATTTTATTAGTTTTGTTCTGAATTATACATTTTCTATTTAAACTGTATTGCATGTATGTATTTAAGAACATGTTGAGTAATGATGGGCCATTGTAAATCACGATATACCTCGTGACATGGTTACCATCACAAAAATAAAGCTGTTACTACTAACGCTTTTACGATACCAGCAGCTTATAGCACCTCTTCCAAAAGTCACATTCAGTGTAGGATTTAAACAAAATTGCCTAGGTTGTAGCACAGTGGGTGAACCAGTGTAGAATCAGTGCTTAGCGGCTCTAGGATTCAAACTGCAGTTCCTCCGATCGACAGTCCAGCACACTACCCGTTCGATCACCGGACACCACGTTTTCTGGTCAATTCAATTGATCAGTCTCTTCAGAACCAGAATGAGCAGTGATCTATAGTCATGTGACATTGTTTGAAGTTGTCAGTTGTCATGTGACTATAGGGGGCAGCACACTTGGCTGCTATGTACTTACAATACGATGCGGTGCGGTGCGGTGCGGTGCGGTGCGGTGCGGTGCGGTGCGGTGCGGTGCGGTGCGGTGCGGTGCGGTGCGGTGCGGTGCGGTGCGGTGCGGTGCGGTGCGGTGCGGTGCGTGGTGCGGTGCGTGGGTGCGGTGCGGTGCGGTGCGGTGCGGTGCGGTGCGGTGCGGTGCGGTGCGGTGCGGTGCGGTGCGGTGCGGTGCGGTGCGGTGCGGTGCGGTGCGGTGCGGTGCGGTGCGGTGCGGTGCGGTGCGGTGCGGTGCGGTTGCGGTGCGGTGCGGTGCGGTGCGGTGCGGTGCGGTGCGGTGCGGTGCGGTGCGGTGCGGTGCGGTGCGGTGCGGTGCGGTGCGGTGCGGTGCGGTGCGGTGCGGTTGCGGTGCGGTGCGGTGCGGTGCGGTGCGGTGCGGTGCGGTGCGGTGCGGTGCGGTGCGGTGCGGTGCGGTGCGGTGCGGTGCGGTGCGGTGCGGTGCGGTGCGGTGCGGTGCGGTGCGGTGCGTGCGGTGCGGTGCGGTGCGGTGCGGTGCGGTGCGGTGCGGTGCGGTGCGGTGCGGTGCGGTGCGGTGCGGTGCGGTGCGGTGCGGTGCGGTGCGGTGCGGTGCGGTGCGGTGCGGTGCGGTGCGGTGCGGTGCGGTGCGGTGCGGTGCGGTGCGGTGCGGTGCGGTGCGGTGCGGTGCGGTGCGGTGCGGTGCGGTGCGTCGGTGCGGTGCGGTGCGGTGCGGTGCGGTGCGGTGCGGTGCGGTGCAGGTGCGTGCGGTGCAGTGCGTGCAGTGCGGTGCGTGCAGTGCATGCGTGCGTGCAGATGCAATGCAATGCAATGCAATGCAATGCAATGCAATGCAATGCAATGCAATGCAATGCAATGCAATGCAATGCAATGCAATGCAATGCAATGCAATGCAATACAACTTTATTGTTCTGGACCGGGAAGTATTTTTGCAGCGTTCGTCAAAACAAAAATGCAATTCCACCAGACCTGATTATTGGAATATGTGAGATGTATATGGTTTAATTGTATATGCACTACTTTTTTTTAGAACTAATTACATATTCCATTAGCATTGGACTATCTGATGATGCTTGCTGTTCTGTTCTGATTTTTGCCATTTTTTATTTATAAATGATAGTTTTGAAGATGAAAACCTTCATTAGACTGGGTATCATAGAGCTTCGAGGATGACCCAATTACCCTGTAGCACACATTACAATTGACTTGTTTATATTCTGAATATTTTGGTTTAATTTAGCTGAAGAAATATTTATAATGTTGTTTCGTATTTATTACGCAAACGTTTTGATCTTCAGTAAACAACAGTAAGTTATAAAACACGAGCGACCCACATCATCCCTTTAGGAAACTGAAACAATTGGTTTCCAAAAATAGCTCATGTTGCAATAGTACCAGCTTAGTAACAACTTTTTGGTGTTTCTTTGCCAATTATATTGGCCCTTGTATTGGTCACTGGTGGTTGTTTCAGAGACGAAATTAGTTTAACTGTGAAGGTACTTCAAGGATTCTGGTGAGAAGATAAGTGATTATAGACGCCAGTGACAATCAGGCTTTGATTTGTACGGTAGTCTGTGAGACTGAGACCCCTCATTTCATCTCTAAAGTGTCTCTTGATAGGATTCTACAGTTCTACTGCCATCTTGTATCGTCTTTGGTCTGTAACAACTAACAAGTGATCATGCTCACATCTATTAATTAACACAATACTTGTACGCGTGGTGCATTAGGCTGCTTTTGCGGATATCATTATTTATTAACCATACGTATCAATTGTAGTATTGTGTTGTTATGGAATTATTTGCTATGTTGATTATTATCATGTATTTTATAACTAGTAGGTAATTTATTGATTTATTTACGTCTTTATTTTTGGAGGAAATGGTACGTTATTTAATGATTTGCTTTTTTATACGGTGTGGCACTAGATGAAATAAAACTATGAAATTAGGTTGTGGTCGCACAGAGACATTTTTCGTATCCAGGCAGAGATACCAGATAGAAGTGACCACTGCTTACTGTGTGGCTCACAAAAGACACATGAAACGTGACTCAATCAACAATGCACAAGTTTTGGCAGGAAGTTGGGTTTGAACCCTGACCCCGTCCAACCCTACTATCAACCTCTTTACTAATTTTACCACGTAATAAATGTTACATATGTAAGGAACTACAGCCGAACCTTGCTTTACAGCCACCTTATCAATGTACCACCTCGCAATTAAGGGTGCCCTAAGATGCTTTGAAATGTGTTTCATATACAGTAACGTGTTGGATATTTGTCTCGATAAAAAGTCCACCTTGCTAATCAGGTCACTGTGCTAATATGGTTACATTGCTAATAAGGTCACACTGTTAATAAAGTCACCTTGCAACGTTTGCAATTCAACTCATCGTAATCTTCGTTTCTCTGGTGGCATCGATTTTGTGCAACATTTGCAGTGAAGATCAACATATTTTCTAACTTCTAAGTTTCTAAACACGTTTACTAGTGTAGGTCATTGGTTTGGTGCGACCAATCAATATTGGCGAAATTAAGGCGTACCATCGCAAAGCGCCACTGATGTGACATTTATTGCTACAATTTTCGCTAAATTACAAATGCAAACTGTTTATTATAACATAATAGAGACTGATGTATTATTTTTAGTATAACATTTCCACAATACATAGCAAGTTTTGCCATCTAGCTTGGCAAGCATGTCACTCTTTCGGCACATTGTTCGCGAGTTCGCTGCTTCCCGGTCGGCGCTAGCAGACAGTCGACAAGTTCGGCCTAGTAACTGGCATCTAACATATAATAAGTTTAAGAGTTATTACTGGTTTCCACTGTTTGCCTTTGCAGAATACTGCCACAGAACTCATTTCTGAGCAATTAAAATATGTTTGTTTATTTTAATATCAGATTAGTTTTTGCAAGGGCACGTTGACTCAATGAGTGTGCACCAAGTGCTACATTTACATGCACTTTGGGCATTTGGGACAATGTTGCTAGTTTGAACCCTGCCTGTCACCTCTCGGGAAATGTTCTTGAAACATAGTAATATGTAAGAAATATTAAATCTTGTTGTCTTGATGTATTATTAATTAATTTAAATCTTGATTAAAAATCTTAACCATTGGATGTTAGAATGAATGCTAAGACTATGCAATGCAATTTACACATGTAATGTTCTTATCAAAACTCAAGCATTTCCCTTTTCATTTTTTTATATATAATTGGAATTATCTATATTACACAATTGTGAATAATTTTATTATTTATATTTTATTAGTTTCGCATAACTCATTTGAATAATACATAGATCTTGCTTTGAGCAGGTGTGCTTTGTATTGTAATGCATGTTTACATGTGATGAGACTGATGCAATATTTGTTTACTTACCTTCTTACTTTCTTACTTACCTGATGTTGTTGTCATTGCCTGTTGGAGACTGATGCAATATTTGTTTACTTACCTTCTTACTTTCTTACGTAGCTGTTGTTGTTGTTGTCTGAGTGGTGTTGGAGACTAATGAAATATTTATTTACTTACCGTCTGACTTACTTTCTTACTTAACTGTTGTTGTTGTTGACTGACTGGTGTTGGAGACTAATGAAATATTTATTTACTTACCGTCTTACTTACTTTCTTACTTACCTGTTGTTGTTGTTGACTGACTGGTGTTGGAGACTAATGAAATATTTATTTACTTACCGTCTTACTTACTTTCTTACTTAACTGTTATTGTTGTTGACTGACTGGTGTTGGAGACTAATGAAATATTTATTTACTTACCGTCTTACTTACTTTCTTACTTACCTGTTGTTGTTGTTGACTGACTGGTGTTGGAGACTAATGCAATATTTATTTACTTACCGTCTTACTTACTTTCTTACTTACCTGTTGTTGTTGTTGACTGACTGGTGTTGGAGACTAATGCAATATTTATTTACTTACCGTCTTACTTACTTTCTTACTTACCTGTTATTGTTGTTGACTGACTGGTGTTGGAGACTAATGCAATATTTATTTACTTACCGTCTTACTTACTTCCTTACTTACCTGTTGTTGTTGTTGACTGACTGGTGTTGGAGACTAATGCAATATTTATTTACTTACCGTCTTACTTACTTCCTTACTTACCTGTTATTGTTGTTGACTGACTGGTGTTGGAGACTAATGCAATATTTATTTACTTACCGTCTTACTTACTCTCTTATTTACCTGTTATTGTTGACTTCAGGGGTGTGAAGGCCGCAATATCTACATGGTGTATGGGAGCATCATCCACAGTGTCTTCCAGAAGGTAGACATAAAGATATTTAACACTTTAAATCAACCCAGCAATGGAGACTATGTGAAAACGTTCTCTCCATTAGTTAGTTCAGTTAAATGATCATGACGTCATGCCAACATTGAGAAGGTCAGGTTGATCAGCATCTAAACACTAAATACAACATAATTGCAAGTTCTTTTAAGCTTAGGACTGCTCAAACTAAAATAACATCATGGCAGAATTGTTCAGTCGAATGCCATTTCCACTTCAGTCTTCACTAGTTAGGAAGCATTCAGCCATGCTGTAAATAATGCACCAAGGCTGTTAGTACACAAATGTCTACCACCGCCTATTGTCAGGTACTGGTGCTCATTCGTACAGCTGAGTGAACTTGGGCAATGTAGGGGAACAAACTTGCAGCACGTTTAACACGGCAGCAGAGGATTCAAACCCTGTTCAAACGGGTTCTCTTACTTGGGAGTGTGAGGCTCTGGTCACTGTGCCACTACAAAACCATGGGGCATTAAACGTACAGAAATACTGAAATTGTACGGCAGTCGGACCTGACTCGGACCTATAACACTGAAAACTACACAATTATTGATCTGTTTATACAATGTTTTAATAATAGTTGTCAGGGAATCCATTTGAATAGCAGAATAACAGGTAGTCAAATGCAAATTATGCCAAGATTGGCAACCCTAAAAATGGAAGTTACCACTAAACTTTGTGTTTTGGGCGTCTTTGGTGTGAAAACTTTTGCTTGCTTATGTATTTTTGAAGATTTGTGTATGTGCTTGTCTTTTGTTGCAAGGTGTTTCAAAAGAAAGCATTCAGCGAGACGGCGATGAAAGAGGTGGCAGAAGAAATCCTCCCACAAAACAAGTCCCTCCATGAAATGTGAGAACAACTTAACTTAACTAAAATAATATATTGTAGTATAATTTAACTTTGGAGCTTTATAGACGAAGATACAACATATTCAATAAAATAACATAATAAAGATAATTTCTTATACCATCTTATGACTGCTCAAAGCGCTTTACATTTTACTCCCTGGCAGACCTGTTCAATTAGACACCGTCTCGTCTTATCTTGGTAGAATCCAGTCATGCTGTAATAAATGCACAAATACTATCATACAAAAATATCCACTACTGTCTACAGCCATGTTCATATCATCCATTCAGCAGAATAAATAGGAGCGATTTACAATAAACAAAATTGCTCACGAATTGACCCTGCAGTAGTATTACGCCTTAGGATTATAACTCGGTTCTCTGAATGGAGGGTTCAATGTTATAGCCAATACATGCCACGTAATTCTCTCTCACAGATGTGCTCATAAGGGCATTATCTTGTATGGGCATAAACTTATAAGGGCATAACCTTATAAGGGCATACATTTATAAGGGCATAACATTGATATTGCGCAATCCAAAAAATCTTTCATAATCACAACCACTAGCAACCATATAAAATTAACATGGCGATGGCGTGGTTGTTGGTATATTACCCATCATGCTGTCTGATTCTAATATAATATACAGTGAGGTCAGTGTGCAGTTGTGACTGTGTCACTCAGTGTCGCAGCTTTAGATTTTTTTAAGATAACATTGTCTCATAGTTTTCTGACCAATACAATGATCTTAATGTCCCTCATCGATAGCACAAAATCATCACATCTATATGTGTCCTACTTCAAATCTCAATGTATTGTCATTTTTAGATTGCTTTTTAGCCAGAGAAAGAAGTTTACATTTAATTATAAACCTCTACATCTGTTCTGTACGGGAAGGCTGAGACCGAGAACTCTCTTGTGTAGGAGATAGAGAAATATCTACCACCATTGCGACGTTTGTAGAAACTTATGTTTCATGAAGTCAGTGGAACTCTTCGCTACGAAGATAAGAAGTTTGTACAGTTCCCTCACAGCTGGTCCAGTACTTGTTCTATCACAGCTGGTCAAGTACTTGTTCTATCACAGCTGGTCAACTACTTGTTCTATCACAGCTGGTCCAGTACTTGTTCTATCACAGCTGGTCAACTACTTGTTCTATCACAGCTGGTCCAGTACTTGTTCTATCACAGCTGGTCAACTACTTGTTCTATCACAGCTGGTCAACTACTTATTCTATCACAGCTGGTCCAGTACTTGTTCTATCACAGCTGGTCCAGTACTTGTTCTATCACAGCTGGTCCAGTACTTGTTCTATCACAGCTGGTCCAGTACTTGTTCTACCACAGCTGGTCAACTACTTGTTCTATCACAGCTGGTCAACTACTTGTTATATCACAGCTGGTCCAGTACTTGTTCTATCACAGCTGGTCCAGTACTTGTTCTATCACAGCTGGTCCAGTACTTGTTCTACCACAGCTGGTCAACTACTTGTTCTATCACAGCTGGTCCAGTACTTGTTCTATCACAGCTGGTCCATTACTTGTTCTGTCACAGCTGGTCAACTACTTGTTCTATCACAGCTGGACCAGTACTTGTTCTATCACATCTGGTCCAGCACTTGTTCTATCACATCTCGTCAACTACTTGTTCTATCACAGCTGGTCAAGTACTTGTTCTATCACAGCTGGTCAACTACTTGTTCTATCACAGCTGGTCAATTACTTGTTCTATCACAGCTGGTCCAATACTTGTTCTATCACAGCTGGTCAACTACTTGTTCTATCACAGCTGGTCAACTACTTGTTTTATCACAGCTGGTCAACTACTTGTTCTATCACAGCTGGTCAACTACTTGTTCTATCACAGCTGGTCCAGTACTTGTTCTATCACAGCTGGTCAACTACTTGTTCTATCACAGCTGGTCAACTACTTATTCTATCACAACTGGTCCAGTACTTGTTCTATCACATCTGGTCCAGCATTTGTTCTATCACAGCTGGTCAACTACTTGTTCTATCACAGCTGGTCAAGTACTTGTTCTATCACAGCTGGTCAACTACTTGTTCTATCACAGCTGGTCAATTACTTGTTCTATCACAGCTGGTCCAATACTTGTTCTATCACAGCTGGTCAACTACTTGTTCTATCACAGCTGGTCAACTACTTGTTTTATCACAGCTGGTCAACTACTTGTTCTATCACAGCTGGTCAACTAATTGTTCTATCACAGCTGGTCAACTACTCGTTCTATCACAGCTGGTCCAGTACTTGTTCCCTCACAACTTGTGGTGTATTTATGATATCACAGCTGGTCAAGTAATTGTCCGGTCACAGCTGGTCATTTATTTGTTCCACCACAGCTAATCAAGTAGTTGTTAATTCATAGCTGATCAAGTACTTGTTCCATCCACATGGTTAACTTCTCACGTAGTTGTTCTTACAGAGCAGACTGAGTTTGTGTTCCACTGCAGTTGGTTCCGTCACACCATGTCAAATAGTTGTTCCATCACATCAGGTCAAGAACATGATCGACCACAGCTGATCAAGTACCCGTTGCAATGTAGCGTTGTAAATACTCGGCCGGTATATCGCTGTATCCGCTCGCTCAGCCAGCCACTGTTCAAAGGTCACACTGAACTACTTCGGGAGTAATATGTGCCAGTCGTGACGGCTTTCCTACAACCCTTCTCCAGTAGGGTCACTGAATTGCTTTCCGAAATGATCCGTGATATGCGCATTGAGTTCGGCTGTGTCGCATATCACACGTCTGGCATCGTCATGAGTTTGGCAACGTCTGAACCCAGCCTGTCTAGTCTTGTTTTGGTGCTGCGAGCTTTTCGACACATAGCGTGTAGGACGGTGTTGCGCTGACGCTTCAATTCACCTCGGCGGTGATCACTATCGAATAATATGCCAGCGTATGATCGCGAGTCGGTCAATAGCTGTGTATGTAACCCCTTTAATTCCAATGCATAAGAGTGCTTGTTTCCAAAACGATATAACCACCGTGTCTTTTTTCCTAAAATGCAATACATCCTATTTATCCAATCAGTGACATTTAAAGACTTACATTTTCTACCTTGCTAATCCACCATACTCCGTTGTGTATCAATCAATTTGATGATATTGACTTTGAGGTCAATCAATACTTTTGTGTTGTTTCATCTCTCAGCTTGGTTTCTAGGGATGTAGGCGCAGTAGGAGTTACCTAATTATATAGATATATATATTATTATATAGTGCAGTCTTCAGAACTGCTCAAAGCACTTTACATTTTACTTCCCTGGCATACCTGTTCAATCAGACACCATCTCTGCTTCTCTGGTAAGAACGAATTAGGATGGGAGCCAGGTCCAGCTGTCAGCATGTTTTCTCCAAATTATTTACTACTATTTCCTGATAACTGAGACACTGGGCCTTAAAAAGTTCGTAATGACCACTCCCTACTCGGGGCCTTTTGGCCTCAGGGGGCCAGAAACCCCCTTTTCTGGCTTGAAGTGAAGTAAATTCAAATATTTTTTCACTGTGAGGTCAGACATAGCTGTAGAGACACACTATTTGGCAGAAAGAATCCTGCGTTATAGGGAAAGGTGGCAGTGTATGATGTAGGGATTTGCCCCAATTCAATTGCACAGTGTGAACTATTGAATCCACTTAAAACTAAAACAATCGTCCTCCGTCTGACAGTTTAGTGTCATACATTAATAGTTACAAGTTTTTTTGTGTCATCTAGTGGCCATTTTGTTACACAGAAAAGGTCCCACTATCATCAGCTTCGATTTGAT
Source organism: Ridgeia piscesae (assembly GCA_025642075.2). Taxonomy (NCBI): domain Eukaryota; kingdom Metazoa; phylum Annelida; class Polychaeta; order Sabellida; family Siboglinidae; genus Ridgeia; species Ridgeia piscesae. Next base: position 14,470 of record JAODUO010001583.1, on the reverse strand, counting down.
ACCAAGAGGACCTCTATGTCTCGCACATTATGCCTGCTGTGGGTGAAAACATAATCCACCCCGGAAATCACAGAAACTTTAAATATTGCATGTTGGGTCTTCTAATGCGCTACTATCTTTATTGTACTGATACTAATCATGATCTAGATGTTGGTTTAATGTATCTCAAATTTGTTCAGTTTGATTGTGCGCATTTAAATTATACTGTAGGTCAAAGTCAATAATAAAAGTCAAGGTCAATGCGTGTTATCCCGCGCATTGACTGCGCGGGCGGGAAAATCAAACTAGGCTTGACAATGTGGCAAGTGGTATATAATTTTGAAGCTCTGCATCTCCTGGTGTCGAATCGTTAACTTTGTTTCTTCGAATAATTACGCCCGCTGTAGGTGAAAACCCTAACGCGCCCCCTAAATCACAGACATTCTTTTTATCGAATATCCGGTCTTCTAATGCGCTACTATCTTTAGTGCATCGACACTAACGATAATCTTGACTTAATGTCGTTTTAATTTTGTTTAGTTTGATTGTTTACATTACTAACAATGAATTATACTGAAATTCAAGGTCACCGGTTAATTTCAAGGTCAATGTGTTTTCACCCCGCTCATGGACTGTGCTGGCGCGAAAATGAAACTGCTTCCCCATATGGCATGTAATACCTCATTTTGAAGCTCTGCATCTCTAGGTGTCTAATCTTGGACTTATATAATTATGCGCCCCCCAAGTCACTGAAAGTTTGATTATCGAATATAGGGTCTTCTAATGTGCTACTATCTTAATTGTAGTGATACTAATCATGATTTCCTGTTTATTTAATGCTTTTCAATGTTATTCAGTTTGATTGTGCGCATTTGAATTATATTGAAAGTCAAGGTCAAAGATTAAAGTCAAGGTCAGAGTGTTTTACCCCCGAGCATTGACAGTATGGGCCCGAAAATCAAACGTATAATGCTTGACCATGTGCCATGCAGTATTACATTTTAATTTAATGCTTTTCAATGTTGTTCAGTTTGATTGTGCGCATTTGAATTATATTGAAAACCAAGGTGAACGATAAAAGTCATACGTGCACATACTTGCGGGCGCGCACATTCACGCGCACTCTCTCATAAAAGCACGTACACTCTCAATTTGTTTTCTGTATTTTCCCTGGCGGATAATGTACCAAAAAGTCCACATTCAATGGTAAAAGGTTAATGTTTGAAAATAACACGAATACACACAGAAATACGCGAACGCACCCGCGAACGTCCACGCACAGGAAATATAAGAATTGGCGAAGGCGCAATAGGTCACTACTTTGTCATGAAGTTCCGCAATGCGCAACTGCGGATTCTCGCAATTAGTCGTCACGTGATTGCGATTTCCGCCCATCAACGAAACAACGAAAAACGAGTAAGACGTATAGGAAGGCGAAGTGGATCCGCGGCAATTCAGTTTACTTAATTCTTTTGTCGATTTCTTCCTCGCCGTCTATAGATGCTCGTTATTGATACACTTACTATTAAATCGCTTCAATGTTGTTGTATAAACGGCCACGAAGACATCGAGATGTGGACTATAGGCCCTGCAAACTATACGACGCGCGCGATACGGCCATCGGATTGGAACTCGAAGAGGCTTTCATATTGAACGTCGGTCGTAAAGGAAGAGACGTCGGATTCAATTCAAGTTATTGAAGCGGCTGCCGAACTTACGTTACAGTGACTTTATTCACAATTATCGGACTTAAATGTTAGGGTGTTATAGCGTGCAGATCGGTGTAATTTATTGTCGGTAACCATGGTCGGGAGGAGAGTAAACTCCTTTCGCTGTTGAAGCATTGAGAAATTAGACTTCCACCTCCCCGAAAGGGGTTGGAGGTTCGCTGATTGCAGATTCCTTCCATGGCTTACCCACCGTCTTTAACTGTCAGTTATTTTAACCATATATTTCATATCTATTTTGTTAAGTAATAAAACTGAAAACAATGAAACAAGTGGCATGCCTGTTGTTTCTTTCGAAGCGTTGCTCAGTCGAACGAAGCTTGTTTAGACCTATAGATAGAAGACACGATCGAAATGCACTGTGATTAAAATTATATAGGTCTTTTCACGCAACCTATATTGAGTTTTGCTAAAATTCGAACCGTTCAGATGTATGTAATTAAGCCGTATGATAGCATAGAATAAGAATACTTATCCATTCGTTATAGATAGCACCGCGAAGTTCGAGAAAACACCAGGTATGGTAGTAATACAATATACCAGGGAGGGGTGAGAGAACTATCGGATCAAACTAGTTCAAAGAACAACGACTGCAGTTATTTGTGACTAGTGCAACAAGATGTACGCTGGACAGAATAACGAGCACGTCTACTTGGACTATGGTTATGCATCTTTGGACGGATTAGTCTGGTTTAACCGAATGTCGGTCGGCAGCGGAATTACGCCGAGAAGACAGTCTGGTGATTTTACCTGCGTTTGAATGCTATCCGTGTGGGCTAGATAATGCTGCCACCTCACGGACACTGGCTAGTGCTGCAGTAATTCCGATTTTATAAACAATTGCACATTTATATTTTTAATAATATTGTGTTAACGTAAGTTTAATTTTGAATATTTTTATTATAATACAACATTATCTTATAACAAGGTATACTTATTTAATTTCTTATTTCAAATTCGGCCTGAGAACCAATCAGCATCTCTACCCTAATCTGGGGTAAGGCCGTCCTGGTGGTTACAACTGCAGCCCATTAATTTCCCAGGCAGAGTAGAGGGGCTGAAAAGTCCTGCCACATCACGGAGCCTGGGTAATCGAGGCTATGGACGGATATATTTGGGTTAATAGGCCTACATCATAAACATATTTTGGGTGTGTTGAGGGACAGATCGTCGCAATTGTACCTCGCAATGTTTTCATTAGAATAACGTATCCCCTATACGCTTGGAAGGTGAAGTGCCTCCACCACATCTAGACGTTCCGCCATGAACATTGTTCAGTTGTGAATGTCGCCGCGAACAGGTATCAAAACACTACCACTCCCTCCAAAACAGCGCCCCCGTCTTTTCTTCCGATGTCAATATCCGACGACCGAGAAATTGGGAACGTCGGCGCGAAAAATGTCAACATGTCCCATTTCGATGTCGTGTCATGTTGAAGATACGGCTCAGCTCTCTTCACATTACAGCGTCCCCCCCGTAAATGCACACATATTATTACAACTGCTGTATTTTACACAAAATAACCTTTAAATAGATCAGTTACGAAAATGTACGCATATTTAGTGCGTTCAGCTACTCCCAAAGGAAATTCAAATTATCAAAGATGAGACGATCGCTCTATTAGATACAATTGAAACTATTTATTACCTAACAAGTTATAAAAATAAACTATACGATATTTTATGAGCTGCTAGATAATTTAATGTTTGGCAGTTGTCACCATAATCGGGCCAAACAAGCATATGAAACGGTTCACCACCACATACATGCAACACTTCAAGATGGTCTACGATCTTCCGTGTGGCGACTGAGAGTTTATTTTTCGGTTTGGGATGCAGATTGTTGACGACGAAGACGCCACATCGGAACAGTTCAGTATGTCGGTGGTAGCGAAGCCGATGAACACCCTTGCGCCCATTGTTTCCCGCAGTCATTTGTTTCAAAGACAATCACGAACACTTTTCTAAGCAGCCATATTTTACAAGTGTCGGACGAGAAACAGATAGAGAGTGTGGCTGTATCCGTCATAGCTGGGCCCGCTGACTATTTACGACATGTCGCAGCGGAATTACTTTACCTTTATTTATTATGTATTTCAGGTCATATATATATATATATATATATATATATATATATATATGCTATTTAAAATAGTTATGTTGGCAACATATATATTTGAAGAGGGGCCATGGCCATGGCCTGTCTTAATCATTGATCATTTGGGGGGTAGACTTTGGACCCATCACTGCTTGCCTGGTTCATAGAGTGACACGATGAAGAGGTTACAGGGATGCCTGTGTGGGACTTCCAAAACCCACCTTTTTGCAAAGAAAGTTGTCATCACTCAAAATGGGTTCAAATTACACAAGTGCTGGTTCCGCCGTAGGCGATATAAGTATCCACCAGGGCGACCAGGCTGCAATCCAAGGGTGACAGGGCAAACAAAAACTAATAATCTATAATGTCATTGATGGCTAATGCCTATTAATATATCAATACAAGGGTGCAAAATGACAGAGCCCGGCAGGATGAATATTTACTGGACTAAGATCAAGTTGCGGGCTGCGGCCAACCAAGCAATTTATCTAGTGATTTTCCACTAGGTAGTCGGAAGTTTATAACTGAACTCGTATAATTTTTATTAATTTTACTACTAAACCGATGTAGAGTTTATAAGAGAGGGGAGTGATCAGTCTCGCTATATATGCCTTTAAATTTGTTGCATGAACTGAAACCAGTGTGAGAACATTTCCTATGCTGTTCATCGCAGGCAGAAAAGTGGGGGGGGGGACGCGTGGGACGCGTCCCCCTCGTCCCCCACCGATCGACGCCCATGCTGTGTAGATCTTCCAAATGTGGGGAAATCAACTGTGCTCTGTACCAACGAGCGAGAAAGGTTATGGCGATATTAAAGTGTCATTAGCCCATTCCCGATAAAAGAGTTCGCAAACGCATCAGCAGTATGCAGGTTGTTTGAACGTTTGTGAGGACAGGTGATGTTATGTTGTGTTATGTCACTAGAAGTTACGTTTTTGTTCAGCCAGTGCGGTATTTCAGCTGTCAAACTAGTCTAAGTCCGACGACACTGCGGTTCTTCGTCGTGGTGACACAGACGTATTTTTATTGGTCATATTATCACCAATAACCCACAGGTTTTAACATAAATTAAAGTTGCATTCTGACATAATTTCCCATTTTTAATGCATTTAGGAAAAGTCAATGTACACCATGACCGATATTTGCTTATTAGTATACTTCCTAACACATGTTTCACTTTGTGGTTTTATACGTTATTTGAACAAATATAAGTTTGCAACAAACAACGACTTTGGAGTTTCCCAAGAGTTGATCTATTTTTACCATCAGAACTCTCCGGTCAACGACTGTAAACGATGTCGCAAACAATGTCGTAAATGATACGCCCACGTGTTACCGATGATAAACACGCAGATACGTAAACAAGTTAGATGCGTGGATGGTAAAGTCTGCTTTTGATTAAATATAAACACTGACATAGTATCTAAATATACACGTAGTTATTTTGTAAACACATAGGATTTGTTGTTTATGCCAATCTGATTGTTATAATAAACTTACTTGCCTAACGACAGTCAATGCGTAGCTTGCGCGGCCACGGCATTGTCACTGAGTGACTGACTTGACGACTGGCACTGCAAGTGCAAGACATGGGGATGGATGCCGTCGGAGGAACAATCTAAGTAACTAAGATATTTCATAATCTATATTAGATAATTACAACAAACTCTGCTTACGTCATCATACATTGCAATACATTCGCCATTAAAAAAAGTAAATGGTTTGGAATATGGGTGGCAAAGCCAATCATTTAATTAAAAACAAATTATATTTTCAATTATGCAAACACTCTGTTTCCAGAACATGAATCAGACGTGGTATTGTTGCAAAAAGAAAACACAGAAAAGAATATAAAGCTCAGAACTAGGTTAAACATTGGCAATATATGTTGGTAACCATTTTTGGGGGCTGAGTAATCTGCCCAGTCCCATTATTCTTCTGCTTTCATTCGTTAATTTGGTTTGGTTGAAAGATGGAAGACAAGGAAATGGGTGGTGATGAATCATTCCAAACAACATGAATGTTCAACACACAAGCACATTTGTGGATGCGCGCGCACACACACGCACGCACACGCACACGCACACGCACACGCACACGCACACGCACTCGCACACGCACGCACACACACACACACTAAAGTTGTGTATAAAATTATAGTTTACCCGTTTCTGTGCAAAACATTTCACCTTGCATAGGCCTAACTGTTGTACTTGCATGTGACACAACAAATTCTTCTAGGTGGATAACTAATTGTCAATACTCAATAACACTTTCATTTCACATGGTTGGTTTTCTGCTGGGCAAAAATAGGGCAGACAGTTGTGATCACTGCCAGGGCTGAAAAGTGCGACAATAGAGAATCCTTCTGTACATGTCTATGTAACCATTTCTAAAATATTTGCACACTGATGATATTAAAACCGACAAAATAGAGGAGCTTATGGACAAGGTTAGTTTTCTGCCAGGCTGAAAGGTATTTCTGCCCTGCCTGTGCAGAAATAGGGAAGAACATATTTCTGCTTGGCAGAAACGACAATAATACATGCCACCGATAGCATTTTATAGAATATGGTGTCAGTCTTTTTCTATACATGTCTAAATAACCACCTGTTCTAAATATATTTACATATTGATGATTGTAAAGCCACTAAGACTTCCCCTCAAGGGGCATACTTTCCCGGTCAGAAACCTCTATCCACAGTTAGAGGTAAAGGCCATAATCTATTGTTTATTAAACTGAGCCAGCAAATCCATAACAAAATGCCTATGCTATCATAAGAAGAGACAATGCTAATGACTGCTAGGATTTTGTGAAGAAATGTGACAAGTCAATTCAAGACAGTCTGGACATTACTGTGGCCTAGTGCCAGTTTTGAGCCTGACTAAAACCTGTGGTCACTATCAGGTGCTAATTCAACCTATGGCTCTGTGCAAACAAACGTTGTAGTCACTGTCAGAGCCCAGAAGGACACCTGCTGCAAAGTGTATTCTTCAGTAATTAGCACTGTTGGGTAAAAGACAGTTGGTATCAATGCACACACGGGTATTTTGAAGGCTGAAAACAATAGGTGTGGTGAAAGTTGATTTGCGGTGAAGGTAACCAGTTTTGGCAGACAGAAGTATCGATATAGACAAAAAGTTATTTTAGGAGTTTCTGCAGAAACTAGGATGGAACGGTACTTCTGCCGCCCAGTTAGAAAGTATGTAGCAAAATAACACAAAGGTATACATTAATGGCATTTAGGGTAAAAGTAAATTCGTATATAGCACAGTAGCCAGTCCTCAGGACTACTCAAGACACTTACCACTACCTCCCTAGCAGACCTGATCAACCAAACGCTATCTCAACTTCTCTAGGAAGCATCCAGCCACACTGCAATTAGTGTGCGAAGGCTGCTCATACACAAATATATAATATATAAGAAACAATACAATAATATAATCATTTGTTCTACAATGTTTGCACACTGATGATATTAAAACCGCAATAATATCTGAAAACAATACAGTAAATTAATGAACTGCAAGACATGTATCTAAGTGTGTAATTTGTATGCTAGCCTCTGTAAGATAATAACATTGTAGATCATTGGCTGGCTATTGCACAGCTTTACATATGCTGGAAATAAAGACTGAGTTGAGAAGCTACAGTTTATAATAAAAAGCAAGACCATAAGGATGATCAGTTATGATTAGTATTCAAATGTATGATCACTTAGAAATGGTGTAATCAACTATGAGAAAGCTATTTTTAAATCTGCACTACAATCATGATAACCATAACCCCTGTAGACATAGTCATGGAGTCGATTACTTTGCAGTGTAATATATTACTATTACTCCTGTCCTTAATTTCCTTCCTATTACTAGTACATGATGAATGGAACATATTAATATTAAATTAATTAGATGTCAAAAATATTAGATGGAAGGAATTTGTATTAAATATCATTATCAATAAAATGATATGACGATATGCAATGTTTCGGTCAATAAGCCAATGCCAGGGGTAATTTTGCACGGAGTGCAATACCTGTTGGGATCGAACCAACAACTAAAATCGAGACATTAGCAGATACCATTGTTATAAACATACAATTTGTTAAATACATTTATTCCGTTACTCCAAAAAGCAAGCTGATTATTTTTGTAAGACTATGGTAACTTCTCTCTTGGCCTAGGCATTGCATGGGTTAGTGTAACAGCATTATTGACTGATAACAGACAGATTAATATAAGTTAGTAAAATCAAAAAATGTCACAAAATAGTACAGTACATACTGGATGTGTCAAATTTAGAGGAATCCAATGTTGTCAGTTCAATTTGCATGAAATCTGTACTTTCCCAATGCACACACCAAACTATCAGCTACATGAAAATAATGCAATGAAAGAAATATCAAGTGAGAGTATCTATCTAAATCATTTAAAAATCACTTTACCAATATGGTAATAGCCATTTTATACATACCATGACAATGTCCATGGACTGCAGTATACTTTTTGATGAATCATCCTGGCATGGACATAAGTGTATCAGGGTCCATTATACTTACCGGTACACCATAATTCATATTAATAAGTATGTTCATCGTCTTCTTTTGATAATCCAGTACCATCATTAGACGCTGATTTTGTGGACAAGGGCTTCTACTGTTAGTTTTCTCCGAGGTTCTAATGGGGCTATAAATAAGCAGTGATACTTGTAGGCATGTATCCAAGAATGCCATGTCATTTGTGTTATGAGATGCTCTCTGTGCCTAGCAGCTAGATATTGTTTGGCACATTGGGAGCATGCTTGCTGGGTGTATATATAGCAGGGATACAAACCTGGGATATATGTCTGATGTATCGTATAATCGGTGGTGAGAAAGATGCAGCAGTGCACCTGCAGGAGGACCCCAGCAGTCTCCAGGAGTGGGAGAAGACCTGGCTAATGGATTTCCACACAGATAAATGTGAAATTCTAAAGATTACAAATGACGTTAAGCCCAACAACTCTGACTAGTATATTCATGATCACATATTATCCCTAGACATATACTACAACCCTAAATCGAAGCAAAAGAAAACTAGACATTGACAAAGGGCGACACATCCTGCACGGAGAACGGCTACACAACACTGGAGTGCACCTAGGCATAAATATCAATAGCAAACTGTCCTGGAACCACCAAGTAGATGCTGTCACAAATAAAGCCAATAGCACCCTTATCGTTCTTAGACATAACACCAGCAGATGCCCAAGACCAGTCAAATTACACTGAACCTTATCAAACCTTTGTTAGACCAACACTTGAATACACTTCTATCACCTGGGACCCCACCACCAAACAAAACATCAACAAACCTGAAATGGTGCAGAGGCGAGCCGCCAGATATGTACATAACGTATATAACTCTACACAGTGACTGGCTGCGCCACAGTAGTCCAACTGCAATGACCCAAAAACTGAATTGGCAGTCCCCAAAACACCATAGACACACATGCAGCTAGGCTCACTGAATCCAGGATCACTGTGATGTACGCAATTCTGCACGGGATAAGTTGACATCCCTCTGTACATACACCCAGCCAGCATGCACTCACTGACACTGTGCACCCAAAACAGTAAATTCTCCCTCTCAACTTGAGAGGGAGCATGTGTATGATTTGAGGCTCAAGCAGTGCCTGGAGGCTTGACAGCACTGACACAGGCAGTGACCGCTGATTTTAACCCGCACTTGCACTTTTTCTATAAACATTTCAAACCATTATTATTTATTATTACTTGAACTAGCGCACACCACCCGTGAAATCTGCATATTTTACGGTAGTGGATTACTGAAAGAAGAAGGCTGAGCTGAGTAGCCACGTCTGACAGCCAAGCCCAAGTGAAGTCGCACTCGTAGTCAAAGACGTGCTTTCAATATTGCAATGGAATGTCGTGTGTTGCGAGCTTGCCTTTACGCCTCAGCATATACGTCGCAACGACTTTACGACACAAAGGTCTATCAAACATACCACATAAGTCAAGTTGACGATGAAAACAATGAGTAAAGACGAAAACAATTTGTGTCTTAAAATGGCATGTTATGTGAAAATAAGTTGATACGTAGTTGAAGAAAACAATATATAGTGTATGGGGAATGCTGGTTTACTGGAACGTTTTATTTTAAACCTGGCGGAAGTCAGAATGCAACTTTAAGGGGTGACAGGAAGGAATGTGGTTTCTTGGAAAATATGGTGTTCTCATTTCATGAATTTTCTACGGCACCTTTGTCAGTGCATGTTATATATTCGTTGGGCATTTCTGGACACGTTCTGAACCATTTTCTAGGACATGAAGTCAACGTTGTAATAGACGCCTGTGGCGAAAGCAAAAGTGTTTTCTCCCGTTAACCCGTTTTTATACGAATTTACACGTGCACATACTTGCGGGCACGCACATTCACGCGCACAGAACACACAGAAATACGCGAACGCACCCGCGAACGTCCACGCACAGGAAAAATAAGAATTGACGCAGGCGCAAAAGGTCACTGCTTAGCCAGGAAGTTGCGCTTTGCGCAACTGCGGATTCGCACAATTACTTGTCACGTGATTGCGGTTTCCGCCCAACAACGAGACAACGAGAAGGGCGTAAGATGTATAAGAAGGCGAAGTGGATCCGCGGCAGGTCAGTTTTCTTAATTCTGTTGACGTTTTCTTCCTCGCCGTCTATAGATGCTCGTTATTGATACCCTTACTACAAGTTGAGTGCGCATGCGTGAGATCGTATACTAACTTGACAACGGCTGCTCAAAATGTTACTTAAAACATATTTATAGATAAGATCGTAACCTAGGACATTCACCAGTAATTGGGAATGTTATACTAAACCGAGATTGCCAATCAGATACGTGACAAAACTGCAATAATCGCCAAAAACCAACTTTGAAACATTCTGCTGATTTCCCGCTAAAGCGCCATCTTGGATACGCATAAACAACGTCAACGATCACCGAAAAAACTGAACCCAAACTACTAAACAGCTAAGTACACAACTCATCACTAGCTACACCTTTACCTACATCCAAAATTAAGCACTAACCAAGATTATATACCAATATTGGTGCTAAATAATATATGTAACCGATAAAGACTATAACCTGGTCATATAACCGCTCGAAGAAAAATCAACCACAAACCAACTCAGTCAAGGACCACACAAAATCCACTAATAGGCTTTTTCGCCTGTTTTATTTTATCAACAGACGACTTTATTAAAGTGTATGTGTACTTTTAAACTAAGTGTACCGTGTATAAAAAAATGGTATAGTATTTATACACATAGTCTGGTGTAATCTCCCAAACTGTCAGTAAAATAAAAAAATAAAACACCATAATCACGCAACCTGATCACATAATAAACCACCTACTAACAGGCCTTTTCGTCTGTTTTATTTTATCAACGAACCACTTTAAATTGTGATTATTATAGTGTGCATATATCTTATTTGTAGTCTATTTAAGTGTGTGCATTTTTATTTATTACTAATTTGTATTAACACTTAATCACTATCACTAACGCTGGTGGTAAGGCTAGCTCCCATTCAAAGAAAAGTTATTTTTGGGGTCTGCATATCACCCCTAGACTAAAACATGAACTGAAGAGCTTTCATAGCAACACAACGAAATAACTACGTCAAAATAAAACCAGAAAAAAAAGGGCTACCCCAAATATTTCCGTACACCCCTTTTCTGGGAAAACTATCCCCGGGCCCCGGATTGTCCCCCCTTTAAAACCTGTTCAACAAATTATTTTTAAAAGGAAATACTTTCAAGAATTCCAAAATTCGCCCCCTAAATTTTTTAAATTCAAAAAATCCCTTTATTTAACCCCAAAACCCCCAGTCATTGAAAGCTTTTCAAACACCCTACCAAACAATTTCATGCGGAAACCCTTTAACAATTTTAAAAAGTTCCCTAAAACAAAAATCGATAATGCGTGAATAAAACAATTAATACACTCTTGTGTTCTTGGTTCCCCGACTGAAAAATTAACTTCACAAATTTTTCCCAAAAAAACCCGAGGAAATTTTGCAAACAAACATAACTAAACGAAACAACTACAAGTGGGAACAACACAACTAATGAAAGAAAAACCCATAAACAAAGAAAAATTGTAAAGCAGGGAGACATCGAAATTTTTAAAAACCTACAAACCCAGCCCCTTTAATATGCAAAGAGACATGGTTAGAACCCTCAGTTAAAAACGGAGAAATATTCCCAGAACATTTAATTTTTTTAAAAAAAAAGCAGTGAAACTAGCATTACGGGAGGGGGGTTTTCCCAAATTAAACTTTCATCCCTCATCTAAAAAACTTAAACACTAACAGTGAGAGCATTTGGACAGAAACTGAAATAAAAGGAATGAAACCAATAGTCATATGCACCTTCTATCGTGCCCCACATGACTCAAGGAACTCAAATTGAAGAATTAGATCTATCTCTGTCTAAATTAGGAAACAGATAAACACACATAATTTACCGGCGATTTCAACCTTACTAACATAAACTGGGAAAATCACCATGTCACACCTAACAGTGGACATAGTACAATTGCTGCAAACAAACTACTTCTCTCTCTCTCGTAAAGGAACATGATCGGTGTTATTTATTTTCGGTAACCATGGTCGGGAGGAGAGTAAACTCCTTTCGCTGTTGAAGCATTGGGAAATCAGACTTCCTCCTCCCCGAAATGGGTTAGAGGTTCGCCGACTTGCAGATTCCTTCCATGGCTTACCCGCCGTTTCCAACTGTCAGTTATTTTAACCAGATTTGTTTCATATCTAATCTAAATGACTGGTTGATTGTTGACGGTGTATTTTTCGTCATTCGATGTATCATTTTGTTAAGTAATAAAACTGAAACTAATCAAACAAGTGGCATGCCTGTTGCTACTTTCAAAGCGTTGTTCAGTCGAACGAAGCCTGTATGGACCTATAGATAGTAGACAAGATCGAAATGACGACTCCCAAAATGCACCGTGACAACAATTATGCAGGTCTAGATCTTCAGGCAACCTACATTGAGTTTTGCTAAAATTCGACCCATTCAGAAGTATGTACGTATTAAGCCGTATTATAGTTCAGCGTGAATAATTATCCATTCGTTATAGTTAGCACCGCGAAATCCGAGAAAACACCAGGTCTAGTAGTAATACAATATTTCGGGGAGGGGTGAGAGAACCATCGGATCAATCGAGTTCAAAGAACAACGACTGCAGTTACTTATAACTAGTGCAACAAAGATGTACGCTGGACAGAACACCGAGCACGACTACTTGGACTATGGTTATGCATCTTTGGACGGATTAGACTCGCTTAACCGACTGTAGGTCGTCTGCGGAACTACGCCGAGAAGACACTCTGGCGATTTTACCCGAGTTTGAATGCTATCAGTGTGGGTTAGATAGTGCTGCCACATCACGGATACTGGCTAATGCTGCCGTAATTCCGATTTTTATAAATAACTACACGTATGTATTTGTAATTATTTTGTGTTAACGTAAGTTTAATTTTTAATATGTTTCTTACAATACCACATTATCTTATATCAAGGCATACTTATTTAATTTGTTATTTCAAATTCGGCCTGAGAACCAATAAGCATCTCTACCCTAATCTGGGGTAAGGTCGCCCTTGCGGTTACAACTGCAGCCCATTAATTTACCAGGCAGAGTTGAGGGGCTGAAAAGTCCTGCCACATCACGGAGCCTGGGTAATCGAATGGACGGATATATTTGGGTTCATAGGCCTACACCATACACATGTCTATGGGAGCGTTGAAGGATAGATCGTCGCAATTGTGCCTCTCAATGTTTTCATTAGAATAACGTATCCCCTATACGCTTCGAAGGTGAAGTGCTCCCACCACTTCTAGACGTTCCGCTATGAACATTCTTCAGTTGTGAACGTCGCCGCGAATAGGTATAAAAACACTACCTCTCCCTCCAATGCAGCGCCACCGTCTTGTATTCCGATGTCAAATCCGACGACCGAGAAATTGGGAACGTCGCCGCGAATAATGTCAACATGTCCCATTTCGATGTCGTGTCATGTTGAAGTTACGGCTCAGCTCTCTTCACATTACAGCACCTCCCGTATGTGCACACATGTTATTACAACTGCTCTATGTTACCCAAAATAAACTTTAAATAGATCAGTTACGAAAATGTATGCATATTTAGTGCGTTCAGGTACTCCCAACGGAAATTCAAATTATCAAATATGAGACGAACGCTCTATTAGATATCATTGAAACTATTTATTACCGAACAAGTTATAAAAATAAAGTATACGATACTTTATGAGCTGCTAGTTAATGTAATGTATGGCAGTGGTCACCATAACCGGGCCAAACCAGCATATGAGACGGTTCACCACCTCATACATGCAATACTTCAAGATGGTCTACGATCTCTTGGTTAGACTTTCCGGTTTGGGATGCCGATTACGACGAGACGCCATCGGACCAGTTCAAGTATGCCGTGGTCAGAAGCCGATGAACACTTTTCGCCCATTGTTTCTCCGCAGCCATTTCGCATCACGAAAACTTTAACAGCCATAGATGGGTCGACGAGAGATCGAGAGTGTGGAATCCGGGATTCCCCCCTGACATTTAGACGCCCCCGGGGAAA
>JAODUO010001582.1:167500-171949 GCA_025642075.2 Ridgeia piscesae | reverse complement strand
ACTGATTAATGACCATATTAATTAAATCAAAGTAGATGTATATTGGTATTTAAAAATGTATGGCTTCCCTCTCTTCCCTTTCTTCTCTATGTTTTGACTGCAGTCTTATTCCCCCGTCTGTCAGGGGACCGAAGGCAGCATGTCAAGTGAGTTGCCGACACTCCATGCACACATGACTTAATACAGACACATATATACATTACAATCAAAGTAGCACTGTATTCTCTCTCTCTCTCTCTCTCTCTCTCTCTCTCTCTCTCTCTCTCTCTCTCTCTCTCTCTCTCTCTCTCTCTCTCTCTCTCTCTCTCTCTCTCTCTCTCTCTCTCTCTCTCTCTCTCTCTCTCTCTCTCTCTCTCTCTCTCTCTCTCTCTCTCTCTCTCTCTCTCTCTCTCTCTCTCTCTCTCTCTCTCTCTCTCTCTCTCTCTCTCTCTCTCTCTCTCTCTCTCTCTCTCTCTCTCTCTCTCTCTCTCTCTCTCTCTCTCTCTCTCTCTCTCTCTCTCTCTCTCTCTCTCTCTCGCCTCATCTTTCTCTCCTGGTCGCACCCTCCCGTCACCCTTCCCTTCCATTTTCCCATATGTTTCTATCACGACTTTCTCTCACTCCGTGTCGCAGTCGAAATATATGATAAGTGCCTGCAATAATCTGTCTCCGCATGCAGTCATTTTGTTCTGTATTGCTACTCAGGCGATCACACAAGTGTCAAAGCATGAGGCGCGATCTGCCAAACACATCGCTATCAGTGTCCATTACCCTCTGGTTATATACGAGGCATTTCGCCGTAGATGTCGCCAAACAAAGTCCTAATTCACGAACATTTAATTGATTAGGCTCATCAATCGGTGTCCCTTTGTATCCGTCTCACTCAGGGACGTCGTCCTGCGGGACGGGAGAGTCAATTACCCAAACAGTTTGGACTTACGACCCGTTGGACAATTTACAATACTTAACGTTAAATTAGGACACTATGGTTCATCACGAAGTAAGGGAAGTCTGACAATTTGAACAGCACCGAAAGGGGTAACATAAATTAACAGTGAAGAGCGTACCTTGAATACCTTGCCCTTCGCACGATACACGCTAGCAGCGTAGTAACTTCATTTTCACAATGAGTTAATACACGTGATCAATGAAGAAGTGATATTTCGTCAGCACCATATCACGACATTGCAGTTTACAGTTCTGATAACAGAGTTGTAAAGAATTCATCATATCGCAGTGTGACGTGCATGAATGTTCAGTGGTTCACACCGCCCTGGTTGCACCACTTACCCAGGACTAGTACCACGTGATCCCCGTGTGTCACTATAACCAGAGCGTCGGTGACTATATATTTTATGTTGGTGACACGTATCGCTAAAACTGCGTCAGCTTTCTGAGTCACATCGACTAAGACGAAACAACCATGTAAGTGGGAAAGTTTATTTTCTATGTGCCTATGGAATGGAAATGGAAATAAAAATATTTGCTTGAATATTAATGTGGCAGTATATATATATATATATATATATATATATATATATATATATGCTATGTATATCAATGCAATGCGATGTAACAACTTTAAGTTTAGAATCACGCCAACATATTTGAATACATATTTTCCCCGAAATGACATGAATATATCGCGTTTAAAAAAATGGCAAGGATATATTGTATTTTGATCAAAATAAAAAGTCATATTGTACATGAATTTTCATGAAACAATTGCAAACATAGATTTCAGTTTTTGTTGCCAATCTTTTTTATTTGATGTTACGAAAGGTACGTACCTGGGTGAAACATAAAAGTGCATTTATCTGAGAGTCAAAAAGATTATATAATATAATAGTTAATATATATATAAAAATAATTTAACCCATTAGCACTCAGCCGATTTTAACGTGAAGCCTGTGCCTCCTCAAATATTTGACCTAGATGTTTAAAAATATTGCTTGCGCCATTGTCTTTGGTCTAGAGCCTTTAATATTCAATTCTCGCAATTGCAGGTTGTGTGCATGTTGTAGATAATAAAAGTCTGTTGTTGTATCTTTAAAATATGTTGACTATTTCTTGATTGACACTAAGACATTCATTTTGAAACATTTTATAAAATAAATACTTTGTTGCGGTGTAACTTTTTTATACTTGGCTTTGTACTGCTACAAGTCGGGTTTATTTAAAAGAACATTAAATGGTCTACACACTGGTAGATAACGTGTTATAATATTTTACACATTTTAGCTGTATACGTGGCCAGCCTCCTGCCTGGAGGTCATTTTTAAATGTACAAAAACAAAACCTATTGCTGTTAAAATTTCGAAAACGCGGTAAATACTTTTTGAGAACGGAAGTATCCAAAATAGCCACAATTTAATGTCATATATCTAGATAGATGTCGCATTTATTGCATCTCTTAATCACTAGATGCAACCACGTAAAGCGAATTCAAACGCTGTGCTGTATTTGCTGACCGGCTATGGCTGACCTGAGGAGATTCGGGGTGATGCGTCAATCGGTACTTTATTGGATATATATATATATATATATATATATATATATATATATATATATATATATATACATACATACATACATATATATACATATATACATATATATATATATATATATATATATATATATATATATATATATATATATATATATATATATATATATATATATATATATATATATAATGTCAGTAGTTTATCAGAGTGTAATCGCGTTGACTACATAATAATAAACATGATTGAATAGCGTCACATTCATAGAAGGACCGAAGTAACACGTTCCTATGTGTCCCAGTCTGCTGGTCGGGGAACTTGAAATCTCGTTTTCTACGTAAGTTAATTGACCTATTTTACCAACCAACTATTTGCTACCGTATGTAATTATATAATTATTAGCAGATCATCCCAATTTCCATGATGTACATTGCTTTTGTGTGTGTTATTAGGACTCTGTTGGCATGTTTTGTAGCGTACATAATCGTTCTATTTGCTGCTGTCAGGATGCATGGCAGTTCGCAAGTTATTCTTGCATACACAAGTGTAGCTCCGCTTCTGAATTGATATGAATATTTGAGAAACCAATAAAGCGTGACTGCGTTTGTTTTCTTTAGGTGGAAAAACGTGACACGTGTCCTACTTCTTGGGATGGTGATGTCTGTCGTTGTACTCAACGAAGTCGAGGGTTGCAGAGAAATCTGGCGATGACGACGACACATAAAAAAATACAAGTAACTAACGTAATCTTTCCTATAAGAAATATAATTTTATCAAGGAGAAAATGGAACATGCCGGGTTTGCTTTTTTCATATTGTCCTCGAAAAGAGACATCTTAGAAAAACGTCGCTGGCATATAAACTGTCTGGTTACCAAGTGCTAGAATTTAGTCAGTTTGACCAAAATTGGTTACCTTAGGCACATATTACTACTTGTCCAGTCAGAAATATGCTGTGTCAAAAACAAACACCATGGTTCGTTATCAATCGAAATGTCGCCTGTGTATAACGTGTGTATGAGTGGCTGGGCGTGTGCGCACCTAGTTCATACACAAGCTATGAGTCTCCATCAGTGGTCATGTTGTCATACTTTAGGATACCTTAGGACGGAACTGATCGTAGGATTCTGTGTTTCTCTGATCAGCTCTTCTCTGAATGTTGTCTAAGGCAATTTTGTGTTTTATCTTATTTGGGTGCCATACCGCCATGGCGTAGTCTACGTATGTTCTAACCATTGTTTTGTAAAGTGGCAAAAAAGGACGTTTATCTAGAAATTGGAAGGTTCTTCTAATTATTTTAGTCATTTTAGTTGCCTTATTTACCACATGGCTTATATATTCATTAAATGTAAGTTTGGAGTCAAAGGATACCCCCTAGGTATTTTTTTTGTCAAGTGTGTCTATTGTTTTTGTAACAGTGTTCTTTGTCGCATAATATTGATTTTCACCTACATTATTTGTTCCAATTTCCATATGTCTACATTTGTATGGGTGAAGTTTGAGCATCAATTTTCACTCAATTTTTCTATGACGGTTATATCCTGTTGTAGTATAGTTTGGTCATCCCTATTCATTATGGGTCTAAATAGGTTGATGTCATCAGCAAATTGGAATGTGTTGGATTGAGTTAGGTCTGGTAAATAATGTATGTATAGGACAAGGAGTAGTCGCTCCTGTCGCTCGTTGTGTCGACCAGTCTCTATTTGTGTCATGGCACTGGGAGATAACTACCACGCATAACTGTCAGACCGCGTTTTTATTGACGAATTCTCATAAAACGGAGTTAAACTGGACATCATTTCAAAAATCTACATATTTACCTATAATATTTAAATGTTTCAGACACAACTAACAAACAACGAGCGGTGGCCACTGCTGTGATGGAAGGGAACTATTCGTTTGTAGGTTAATGAATTTTACCTTAGGGCATTGTGACACGGAGAGAAAAGTCGTTTGTAACAATTC
>JAODUO010001582.1:155000-162500 GCA_025642075.2 Ridgeia piscesae | reverse complement strand
ATGGGATGACTGTCTTGGTATGCCTTGTAGCGTATTCAATCGCTCGATTTGTTACAGTCAGATGCGCGGCAGTTATTCATGCATACACAATTGTAGCTCAGCTTCTGGATTGAAATGAATATTTGAGAAAACAATAAATCATGACTGCGTTTTGTTTCTTTAGGGGCAAAAGCGTGACACGGGTCCTACTTCTTGGGTTGGTGATGTTTGTCGTTGTACTCAACGAAGCTGTGGCCTGCAGAAGAAGACGTCGACGACATGAAACCAACACAAGTAACTGACGTAGTCTTTCATATACCAAACGTAACTGTATCAAACATATAAATTGGAAAATCCCACATTTGTCCTTCTTCGTATTGTCCTCGAAAAGTGTCATCATCGAAAAGTGGCATATAAACTGTTTGCTTATCAAGTACTAAAATGTAATCACTTTGACCAAATTCGGTTACCTTAGGCACGTAATATCACTTGTCCAGTCAGAAATATGCTTTGTCAAAAACAAACACCATGGTTCGTTGTCAGTCGAAATGTCTCCTGTGTATTGTGTGTTTAGGTGTGTGCGCATGTCTGCCGCCATCTCTACTCTACGTGCAATCGATCACGTGGTATATATTCCTACCAACTATGCATTTCATTCAAAGAAAAACGATTCTTTTTACTTACTTATTTGAACAGCAACCAACTGGTGCTAACGTAGACCAGCAGTTTGACAGGTTAATGTAATCTAGTTATGTCAATATATCAGCATATAGACCATTCATAAGCCCTTACCTGACAACATTACAATTAACTATTAATTACAAACTGATATTTAACATGCGTTGGTGATACAAAACTATATAGCTTCATAACCACTTTCAGAGTGTAAGTGTCTCACACGTTGCTCTCGTTATCTACAGTAACCTGCGACGGCGTCGTCCACACCCGAGGCCCCAACACGCACTGCTGCGGACGTGACGTGTATGACCATCGCACGCAGATGTGCTGCTACAGAGTTGTCCAAGCGACGGGACTAAACAACGCGTGCTGCGGCACCAAAGCTTACAACGTCCGGGATGAAATGTGTTGCAACAAAGTGCTTCAGATGAGGGGCTCGAACAACGCTTGCTGTGGAACTAAAGCGTATAGAACTTCTTCTCAAATCTGTTGTCGCGGATCTGTCCAAAGGAGGTATTTAAGCAATGCCTGCTGTGGAAATAGAGCCTATAGCACTAGCTCGCAAATTTGTTGCGACGGATCTGTTCAAAGTAGGGGTTTAAATACTGCCTGCTGTGGCACTAGGGCCTACAGCACCAGCGCGCAAATGTGCTGTCGTGGAGCGTTGCAAAGTAAGGGTTTGAACAACGCCTGCTGTGGCATTAAGGCCTTCAGCACCTACTCTCAAAGGTGTTGTTTAGGAGTTTTGCGAAGTAGGGGTTTGACTAATGCATGCTGTGGTTTTACAGCATACAACACCAACTCTCAGATATGTTGTAACTTGTCTTTGAAAAGTAAGGGTTTGAACAACGCGTGCTGTGGCACTATGCCTTATGACACAAGGTCTCACATCTGTTGTCGCGGATCCTTGCAGAGTAAGGGCTTGAACAACGCCTGCTGTGGCACTGTAGCCTATAGTACATCATCGCGCATGTGTTGTAACGGCTACAACTTGCAAAGTAAGGGTCTTAACAATGCTTGTTGTGGCAAGAGAGCCTATAATACGTTCTCGCAAATGTGTTGTGGCGGATTCGTGCGAAGTAGGAGTCTCAACAACGCCTGCTGTGGTGCTGTCGCCTACAGCACCAAATCGCAACTCTGTTGCGGCGGATCTCTGCAAAGTAGGGGTTTCAATAACGCCTGCTGTGGCACAAGCGGCTACAGCACAAATTCACACATGTGTTGTGGCGGATCCCTGCAAAGTAGAGGTCTCAACAAGGTCTGTTGTGGCAATAGAGCCTACAGCACAGATTCGCACATGTGTTGTGGCGGGACCTTGCAAAGTAAGAGTTCAAACAACGCCTGTTGTAGCACTACAGCATACAGCACCAACTCGCAAATTTGCTGTCGCGGATCCCTGCATAGTAAGGGTTTACACAACAACGCCTGCTGTGATACTAGTCCCTATAGCACTACCTGGCAAATGTGTTGTGACGATACCTTGCAAAATAAGGGACAAAACAACGCCTGCTGTGGCACTCAGGCCTATTACACTCGCGTCAACAGATGCGTTGACGGCCAAGTGATCTAACTGCGCTCTAGTAGGATGTCTGGACCATTCAGAGGGTGCTACGTCGCCGGGTTGTTGGTCTTCGTCGAGTTTATAATTAAGTAATCCCCTTATATGTTATTCGGTGCACAAAGGCATAGTTAGGCAGCACAGGTGGTTTTAATGTTTGCTTTATTTCAAACTCACTAATTTGTAACGTAGAGCGAACTGGTGCAACGAATAATGCAGCGCATTTTCGATAATGAACGACACGTTTCAAGCCTTTGGCAAGTCCTTGAATACTTCCTTCCTCCAGTCCATTCAGATGTACGAATGAGTGTCTGTCAGCGACGGACTATGTGTGAGAATAGTATTTGCGGAGTAATTGCTGCATGGTTGAAATCTTGCCAGATAAGTTGAGCTAAAGTTTAGTTGAAGAGACGTACCAGAGAGTGAAAGGTTGCATGAAATCCGAAGGACCGGCAACAGCGCCATATCATAATGTGCTTTATGTGTAACCGAAGGTTTTATTAAGCTAAACTAGATAGTTATTTAACGTTTTGGATGCAATGTTAGATGATAAATCACGTTTATGCAGTGTCTATTCCGTACAATGTTACCCTGGTTTAATGAAGCATACATAGTAAATGTAATTTCCAGTCATACAAGATTGTTGAAATCGAACAGAGTCATGTGATCCACACAGACTCATGTCACACTATTTTAGAAGACGTATTTTACGTATGTAATATGTATTTTACACAGTAAATAAAAAGCACGGTATAGGTATGTTAAAGTGTTGTTTCTCTCGTAGGTCCGTGGATTCATATGCATTCGTAATACATAACATTAATGATTGAGAAAAAACACATTTAGGCAGTACTTATGTATGCGTATTTAATGTGTTAGATATGTTACTTGTGCCTAACATTGTTCTCATAAAAGCGACGGTCGTAAATGCATTTCAAAATTATTCGTTGATTTGTTGCTTAGGTCTTAGGTCTTAGGTCTTAGGTGATTACTTCCAGACAGCCCAAACATGGGCTAACGCGGGAGTTGTTCTTCTCTAGAATTTGTTAGTCCACTACAGGTTACACATTTACCCCCTGTGTGGGATTTTTTACTTCCCCTGGCATAGACACCAGACAGAAGGGACCACCGACTTTTAGTGTCTCTTCAGAACGACACAGGCAAATGTGGGGTGAAGAAATTGCCTAAGTTTCGAAACGGTAGGTGGGATAGGGACATAATCAGTAACACAAGGTTCACTGGTTCTCCTTCGAATCTGAAGAACCGACGTGCAAAGAATGACGATTAAGCAGAGTTTGTCATGAACTTGACACATTTGTTTTTAAACACCACTGGTTCAAGAAACAAAGGAGACGGAATACACCAGGAGAGAGGCGGGGCAGGTGGCCACAAACAGACGCCAGTGGCGGTCCTTGATTGATGCTCTAAAGTAAGCAAACAGGCATATGTAAGAAATAAGTACATAATGTCTTCTCAATGTAACTGACGACCTGTGTGCTAACATTCAAACATATATATATATATATATTTATATATATATATATATATATTAAACGTATTATATTTAAACGGTGTTTGTCTTTGAAATGGTGCATTGAATATGCACGTCTGGTAGTATATAGCCACCAACACGCGTTTCGCAAACATCAACACCGAATCGACAGCTAATTCGTTCACGATATGCCACAAGGGGCGCAGAAACTAAAATAATAATTGTAAAGCCCGAGCCGCGGCGCCACAGACGCTGGGGATAACGAGTTGGGACGCGCGGTGCTCCAGCAGCGAGCCCAATGAGTCGCATTTAGAATAACAGATCCTTCTCCCTCTCCCTCTCCCTCTCCCTGTCCCTGTCCCTCTCCCTGTCCCTGTCCCTGTCCCTGTCCCTGTCCCTGTCCCTGTCCCTGTCCCTGTCCCTCACCCACCCACACACACACACACACACACACACACACACACACACACACACACACACACACACACACACACACACACACACACACACACACACACACACACACACGCACGCACGCACGCACACGCACGCACACGCACGCACACGCACGCACACACACACACACACACACACACACACACACACACACACACACACACACACACACACACACACACACACACACACACACTGGCGAGATTGTATACAATTTTAAAGGATTGGTCTACTACACGAACCTTCTTACCTATAAATGTTGCCAAACAAAGTCCTCATTCACGAACATTTAATTTATTAGACTCATCAGTCGCTGTTCCTTTGTGTCGGTCTCACTCAGGGAGGTCGTCAACACCTGCGGGATGGGAGAGTCAATTGTCCAAGTAGCTTGCATTTACGACCCGTGGGACAATTTACAATACTTAACCTTAAATTACGACAATATGATTCATCACGAAGTAGGGGAAATCTGACAATTTGAGCGGCACCGAAAGGGTGAAACATAAATTCACAAAGAAATGCGCATCTTGAATCCCTTGTTCTACGCATGAAACATGCAGAGTATCCGAAACATTCCCACAAGTGAGAAATGACAAGTGATATTTCGCCAGCGCCGTGTCACGTCATTGCAGTTTGACAGTTATAGTCCTGACAACAGGGTTGTGAAGAATCATCGCATCGCAGTATTAGCCGGAATACACGGCACAGCATGGGGAATAGACATGTTCCCTACGTAATGGAGTCCTTGCCGACGCACACCTTTACACTCATAAATGCATTCGCCTCCACATACACACACACTCACACACACTCACACACACACACACACACACACACACACACACACACACACACACACACACACACACACACACACACACACACTCACACACACACACACACACACACACACACACACACACACACACACACACACACACACACACACACACACACACACACACACATACACACACACACACACACACACACACACACACACCCACACACACACACACACACACACACACACACACACACACACACACACACACACACACACACACACACACACACACACACACACACACATATATTGTTCTCCGCTGAGAGCACGGAAGTTCCATCTTATGGCTGGTATACACTGGTATGACTCTCTGTACCCTTCGACCAAGCCTGCCATGGATCCACCAGGTAAAACTCTCTGTATATGGCCGACTTGGACACCTGAAATAAAATAAGGCCTAAATAAATATATCAACTGTGTACAGTGGCGCAGTGGTTTAAAGCTTTGGACTCGGCTTCAGACTCTCAACTACGAGAACGAAACCATGTGGTGCTGTGTCGAACCTTGGGCAAGTCTGTTCACCCGTCATTGCTCCAATTCACTCAGCTGTGTAAACAAGTAACTGGCTATAGACGATGGTGGATATTTGTACACAAACCGTCTTGATTAATTAATTACAGCTTGGCTGGATGCTTCCCACAGTCATGAGATGGTGTTTAATTAAGTAGGTCTGCCAGGTAGTAAAGTATAAACCACTTTGACAAGGACAATGCTAAGCAGACATTGGGTCAAATACATTGACATTAATTTAAATAAAAATACTCTTGAGGGATCCAAATACTTTTTATTCCTAAACATCAATTACAGATACTTAAAAATAATTTAAATATTTTCAAATACAAATGTATTTGCCCCCATGTTTGAGGATTGGATACCGCACTATATAAGAACTGTGTTGACAGGTGACATATGAAAATGGAGGTAACTCAATCCATTATCATTGTAGAATACATGTTGTGTTTTTATAAAATCATTGGAACGGTTTTTAGTTCTGACATAGTGGACAACTGGGCATGCTACTCGAAATATTCTAGAATGATCCTAAATCAGTTACTGTTAAACATTAATTGTTGGGTATATTTCTACTATAGAATAATGTGTGGTGTTTTCATTGTATGAAATATCATTTGTATTATATAAATGTTGTATCATGTTAGTTTGCTTGGTGTTCTGGTTGCTCTAATGTTATTTTCATTGTCAATAAATTGTGAGCAACACATTTCACTGTTTATAATACATGAACATATACTTACATTTTTGTTGGCAGATACATGTGAAAGTTGTCTAACCGGTTACATTTGGAAGCACTGTCTGCTCCAAACACAGAATATAAAATCCATGGCCATTTGTAATATATCATGGCACATCTGAAACAGAACCAGATGTTTAAGTTAGTTTTTCATGAATAAGAAATATTAGTAGCACAATATGGAACCTGACAGCTACTATTATGGTTACCTCGCCACTATTATGGTTACCTCGACAACAAAGTTACATTGCAATTAAGATCACCGCAGAATATACATAAATATATCCACATATGTTATAGTTTAGAATATTTGTTCTGCTAGTTGTGTTACTTTTACCCAGTTCAAATTGTTATATTTAATAGAGACATTCCACTGTACATATATTTCAGCTAAAAAACAACTATTATTCAGCATGAAGTCGATTTCATAAAGAACATGGGTGGTGATTTTCTTTTTTATTTAGCCCTCCAGAATTATGCTCCAAACTTTCCCTTTAAATATACCACGCCTATTAAAAGAACAATCAATATTGACACCACATAGTTAGATAATTAATCTTTCCCCTATATGGCTATAGTTCGATCTACTGGTGTGTTCTATTTATATCTATGATTGACACACATCTGTTTCATAGCCGCACATGTCATGCTATATCAATAATACAAAAGCATGCCACAGTCGCTACTGTTAATATAATAATGTCCAGTATTTGAAAAACAACAATTAATCTGCATTTTTGTCACAGTTGTGGACAATTTGTAAATTGATTCCTGAAAACAGTTTTAAGCTAGGGCGAAGGACCGAGCCTGTCACTCTATGTGGGTGTCACGCTGACATAAATCGCAGAGCCTTGACCCCATATGATATTTGTTTCAAATTGGGAAACCTCACGTTGGCTACGCGTACGTGAGCCGTACGTTTAGGCCGCCAGTCTAAAAGTACGGCATTCATACTGCGCATGCGTATGCTTTTATTTTCGGTTACGTGAGCTGTATTTTTAGCATCGTTTATCTAAGGTACGGCATTCGATAAGCGCATGCGCATGATTTATATACGTGAGCCTTATCTTTAGTAGCTGTCAGTTCCAAAAGTTTCCCCGCACATGCATGTTTATATACATAAGCTCTATTGCTGTATCTTTAGCACTCAGATCTAAAAGTACGCCTAGGTGATTGTTTTGCGCGTGCATGCCGTATATCTTTAGCAAACAAATATAAAAGTACGTGAGTTTTTCCGCGCA
>JAODUO010001582.1:135000-150000 GCA_025642075.2 Ridgeia piscesae | reverse complement strand
ACAATCTTAAAACTGAAAAATACAACGCTGCCTCTAAAATAGTGTGTTTGATACGGGAATAGTTTCCTCGGTAATACGGCAGCAGCTTTAGAAGATTGTGTTTTAATTCTTCGCATAGGTAACAAAAACACACACATGCTTTTGAAAAACATGGTCGGTGAGACGTATTTTAAACATCTTTCAACACATAATACATATGTTTTCCCAAATTGTACCAGCTGTGTAGATGATCGATTCGTCTTATGGAAAAATGGATGTTGCCACGTCATCGTCTGACAGCGATGAAAACTGCTGTTTCTAGCTTTAGGCGCTGTTTATAGCACGAATTTATGTCAAAAGAAAAAGAGAAAGAAGTGTTTGGGCCCGGCCTTAGCTTATATGGATTCAGATGGCCCTCAGCCTGTGGTGATATATGTATGTAATTAAGTGACACTTGAGGCGGTTCATTATAAAAGTCTAATGACGTTGCTGTTTTGGACGACTGTTGCTCGGTGCAAAGTATTTTTATATTAGTATTTGCCTGTATTGGACGGTTAGCAATACTTACGAAAAATCTCATACGTACAATAGACGCATAGCTTTTACACAGAAACAAAATTTTACATTCCACCCAAATACATGAGAGAGACATATGGTGTCGTTACTCTCTTACACGCGAAGTTGCTCCAACTTCGTTTTCAGCCTACAACAACGTCTTCGTCAGGTGGACGCATCATTTATGTGTCAAAGAAATGTGTGTTGAGCAAAATATTCTCTTTTATGTCAGCCGGCCTCTTTGGGAATTGAGCGCACGTTTTATCTTCTTGTGAGTCAATGACGGTCTCAAATAAATTGTCTACAGAATAACGATTGGCATTTCGTGGAAGCGTGCATCCGATAGTGTCAGCCCTTGGCATATATAAATAAAACATTGCACCCCAACGAATACGTCCTTCTTGGTTATTCAAATGTGTCCTAGCTTACAATCAAAAGGGTAAATTATTTTATTGGATATTAACTTATTGATAAGTTAACTATCCTGTCCACCATCGATATTGGGATGACGTACACCTAGTTGTTGTGACATAAACATGAGGTAAAATGTTAGGATCGATAACTATTTTATACGAAGTGTATATTGCACCTAAAGTCGGTACAACAGTCGTGGGACTATTGCACCGACATTTGTTCGACGCATGTGCATTACAGCACGGGAATGCGCATGCCGTCGTTGCTGGTGTCAGATAACGTGTTTAGAGTCGGCGCATCTGTTAGAACGTTTGTCGAATTGCAGAATGCGCTACATTTGTTTGAGCAACAAACGCATAGTCAGTTTTATATCAGAGACGCCTGAACTTAGAACGCGGCAAAGAAAACGATGCCAAACACTGTTGAAAAATCGTCGAAAGAAAGTAATGCCATGCACCGTCAAAAGTACTATGTCACTTTTCCAAAAAGGGGGTATGAGTTTGGGTTAGGTTTACTACTAATAATAATGACTTTTTTGCGCCAATATCCTCGAAGATCAAGCTCAGTGGCGCGACAAAACCATGGGTTTAAGCAAACTCGTAATCGTAAAACAATGTGTGAGTGGCAATGGATGGATGAGGAAGCTAGGAGGCTAAGGAGGATAGGCAGCATTAAAGAGATAGGTTTTTAGACGTTGGTGGAATTAAACTATATTACCTTCTGATTTAACACTGGCAGGAATCGAATTCCACACCGTTGGTGCGGCAACCGAGAAAGCTCGGGTCCCGGCTTTCGTTTTCACCAAGATTAGGGTCAGGTTTAGGGTTGGTGTCAGGGTTCTAGTCAGGGTAATGGTTAGGGTCAGGGTAATATGTGTTATACAATTAAAGTTGGGCTCCCATTGTTACGGCCTCGCAGCGGCGACAACCTCACATCCCTATTTTGGGATAATGGGTCGGTCCAAATCGACTGTCGGTGTGTTAATGGACCGACTGTCGGTGCAATATCCACGGCTTATGTTTTAATCAAACTGTAGTAAATGTTTATTATGACATGTTTATTTTATTCCAATACATCGACATGATTTAAAAGCAAATTGATTGTTTGCAATGTTGTACCTCACTGAACGATTTAATAATTCTTTATTTTTGGTAAAAATAATAGTTAACTGGAACCAACTTAACGAGTCGCAAATCTAGACTGAAACCATAATAAAGGGCGCCCTTGCTCCAGAATAGGATAGAGACGCTGATTGGTTGAATAAATAAGGACACCTTTTGTCAGATAATACTATATTATAAAAACAAACTATTCAACATTAAGCTTATAGTCACACAAAAATGAGCATAAATACAAATATGCAGTTGTTTATAAAGCAGAAATTATGGCAGGATTAGCCTCGATTACACAAGCTCCGTGAGGTGGCAGCACTTTACACGGATAGTCAAGAGCCGGTTAAGTGATAAGACTATTTTCTTGGCGAAGCTATTTGTTAAATATTGACTGATGACAACTGTACATTCACATCTCTAAACGTAAGACACTGCGTCTGTCTCAGTCAGGCTGTCGACCTCGTTACTCAACAATCACAGCTCTACCAGGTGTCTCTGACTACGTTATGACTTCATGTCTCGAACGACTGCATGATAAAAGAGGTAGAGGACACCCTTCCCATCCAGACACCAGTACTGGTCAATGTATGTGTTAACCTAGCTTCCCTTGTTTGAGATGATGTTCTTTACCACCTCGTACTTTTCCTCGGTTAGGTTGAGTTGGTTTATTTGATCTACGTCTTCATTATCGAAGGCCACCAGTTCCTTCAATGGTCTGTCTATCTCTCTTCTGTATGTTTGGTCAAGTTTTTTTTGGGTGTATCTTGTCTTTTGTTGAACAGCGTGTGTTTGTGTTCCTCGCGTATTTTCCTTAAAGTGCGCACTTGTCTGGCTCTCCTGGTCGCAAATGAGATGAGTGCTTCCTGCTCTCGTGGATTCTTGTGTTTCAGCCATGTAAATGTTTTAACTTTGGCATCGATGAACAGTAGCGTTGGGTGCACGGCGTGTCTGGGAGTCGGTCATGCCGAGCACCCTCTCGCTAAACATGTTGTGGATCGACGTAGGTTTTGTTTGCAGCAACATCTGTGGAGTAGGAGAAGACAAATTACCGGTCAAGTACTTCGCTAGTTGGCCTCGAGAACTGTGATGGTTCCGTTGATCACCTCCTTCATCACTTCTTGGAATTTTTCAACAGGTTTGAGTCGTCAATTGTGCCTTGGAGACAGGCCAATACAGTGTCACTGATTGGATTCAGCATGTGGCCAAACACGTCCGATTCTACTGTCAGAACACTCAGTGGGTTGTTTGCCAAGTGTCTTAAGTTGGCAACAGCCACTTTCATCTCCGGTACCACTTCTAGGTTGGCTTTACCCTTCTTGTTACCATAGAAGACAGTCATCCAAGGACCCGTTAGTAGTTTTCCCAACAATCCTAGGGCCCTTAAGTGAATGAGAATTGAGGGGTCAGCAAAGTCATGAATTATGACTGTCCGCAGGGAGGAGATGTTGTTGCACACACTCTGAACATATTCCTTAAGAATGGGTTGCAGTGCAAACAACACGCCTGACACGTGGAAGGTGACACGCAGTCGATTCTCAACATAACGAATGAGCACATTGGAACGTATCGCCTTCTTTTTGAGGAACATATTGTATCCTTTGGGATCCCACAACCTTGTTTGAAACGCCTTTTTGAAACTGCGTAAACAAGATTGTCGTAAAACAGGTTTTTTGCCAAAACACTCCCTTTAACTCTCTTGCATCATCTGTCTTTCTCAAGGTAGACCTGACTGCACTTGCTATTCCGTCCAGAGGGTGAACATTACAGTTCATTTCCAACAAATGAATGTGCTGCTGCCAACAGTGACTCAACGCTACCCGACCCGACATGGTCTTCTTTAGCTTGGAAACCACTGTGTCTCTTATCTCAACAGAATTCTTGCCACTGAATAGTGCACAGGGATCACTGACGTCATAAACGGCTTCCGTTACGTGTGATACATATTCTTCTGTTTTCCCACCTGCCAGGGAATTGACCTGACGTTCAAGACCCCACGGTGGGTCTCCGTGAAACATCAGGTGCACTTCATTGATGTGTTCAGCTGAAGGTGTTGAAGTGGTATCCCAGACAATTGTAAGACTTTCATTTGCCATGATTGCCTCACAGACATGGATATCATTGAGAACACCAACTTCATATGCAAACTGTGCGGCAGTTGTTGCAATTGCTTCATACTCACGCTTTAATCCAGTGATTTCCTCCACCACTTCAACCAATGACTGAACTTGTTTCCATCACTGGAACATGGTGAAGGCTACATGCGTAGGCAGCCTTCCGATAGTTGGAGCTGTAGGTTTTTGAGTGTGTTGTCACAGACACTACATGACCTTCATCTTCTTCTAGAAGCGCTGTACGAAGGCTTTCATTTTCTACCTCCAGCAGGTTGCATCTTTTCTTGAAAATATTTCGTTGTTTTTCCACAATGGCTAGCTTCGACTTATGTTTGCATTTGCACTTTTTCCTGGGGTTTGGAGAAACTGTCACAAACCTAAGATCCTTTTCAAGACGCTTAATTGCTCTTTCTTTTTCACGTATTGATTAGCTTTCGTCTGGCGATCCTAAGTTCAAGTTCAATCTTGGTTTTGCGCTCAAGTGCTTGTCGCCAGCTTCTGCCAGTGGCACTGGAAATATACATTCCATCAAGCTGCCTCTTCCTTTTACGGTTGACTATCATCAAGCTTGCCATGGCAACCCTACTCTTAAGGCATTTGCCACAGTCAGGTTTTGTTTCTTTTTGAGATTTTTCACCCAAAGACATCGCTGGCTCGGCATCATCAGAGAGAGAAGAAGAAATTTCAGTAAGACGCCTCGCAGTAGAGGTAAATTGAGCAGACATGTTTGCTGAATGCAAGAAGACGACAAGTCCTTTTCTTATTGTGCCACAACGCAATCTACAGTCAACATCATCAGTGTCTGCCTTGAAAGTCTCAATGTAGGATTTCCGTTCACCAACAGTCTTCAGGAGTGGGGGACGAGAGGAACCTGACAGAAGGATGTAGGATTGTTTATGAACATGCATACATAAAAAGATGGCTGAAGCATATGAAATTATATGCTGGCTACTTCACTAGAATATAATATCTATCTACAGTGACATAGCGAGACAAACACCTCACATTCAAAGGGTTGCACATAACTTAAGCAGATTTTCTTAAATGTTCTTTCTTATATTTTCAAAGTTCCTTTTTATAATAAATAACAATGATAGTAATACATTAACTCACCTCCATCCATGATGTTGTCTTTGTGATACACCACCAACACCAACTAGCCTACGTCATACTGGGAGATTGGGTCAAGTTGAGCAGTTGAACTCGAAAGTGGCAAAATATAAGATAACACATCTTTCCTCCAGTCAGTGGAGGATTAATTGAACTGCAATGAAATAAAATCACCTGTAAAACCCAGCTAAAACAATAAAAATACAGACCAGCAATCAAAGAAGACATTCCCAAAATCATAATTACACTAAAAAAACATTTTTCATAATTCATATATTTATAAACCATTATTTTTATTGTGAAAGTGTAACTATTATTATCTGTGTGTATCATTTATTTTATTTATTATTAGTTCATTTATGTTATTGTATGTACATATATTAACTTTTAGTCTGAAATAAAAGAAACTGAATGGTATGTGCTTTTATTTACAAACAAACCAGCCACTGAACGACTGCAAACCCGTCACGTGATCTTCAAAGGCCAATCAGAGTACTGGAATGGCTAGCTGGCTGATTCAATCTAGCCTGCTTATGGCATTAAAATCCAGTTAATCCTTGAAGCAAGAGTAAAACTAATCAAAGAAATGCATATGAGCATGTTGTAACTTTATTGTCTTTCATATATTGAGCTATTATATCAATTAGAAGTATATCATTTGGTTTAATGGGCAAAGTATGGCCGGGTTTTTCATCATATTTCTCTCCGTATGCTAAGCGGTATCTCAAATGGGGGCCTCCATTAAGAACCTTGCGGGACCAGGGATCGCTGTGAAATTTGGAACAAAGTTAGTTTAGTCCTTAACAGTATTCTCTACAAGGCACTAACGATCTCTGACCTCCCGCAGAATATGTATTTTGGGTCTGAAACTCACCTTCAACTTGAAATTACAAAACGATCGGCAAAACGTAAAGCATTTAAACAGGCGAAAAAACGGGATGTGCAGGAACGATGCATCTTCAACAGGGCGGCATTTTCAGTCCGAATATGCGCGCATTTTTAGGACTGCTAAAATGATGACGTCATCAAGTGCATCATAGTGCATAGTGGAACCGTGAATATTTCCAAGTGCCTAAGTCTGATTCTTGGTCTTTGAACACACCCACAGCTCAGACACACGCTACGCGGCTACACGGTCAACCTTCATTTTTGCAGATACCGATACCTGATTTATTACGACTGAACAGTTTACACTTCACTGACGCTCTATCTCAATAACAATCTTATTCACTGTATCCACCTGAGATTATGTAGAAATGGCCCACGTTTTCTTCCCGCGAACCGATAACATGGTCTTACAAGACATACTAATTTGTATTTGTTTTGCACAAATATCAATGACAATGAATACCAGTGCGCGGTATGTTAGGCGGGTAAAATATGTTACATTGTATTGTATTCAGCCGTGCAATTAAGGTTGGTGTCATTTAGTGAATTTTGCTGTGCTTATTTATCAAAAACAATGAATATTATTGAGTTGAATTTTATTTTGGTTACATATACACATTTGATAGTGAAACCAGCATGAGGTCATGACATTGGAAATAGTGTACATAATGTTATTATAGTCTGGATTAGGCTGCATGTAATTAATTGTTAAAAGAAACTGTGCACCAAGTTTCGACGTTGTCGTTGGCGTTGATGTCGTTGCACAGCGTTTATCAACAGAAACCATGACCAAAAATAATTGTGTCACCCTTTCCCTATATGGTGAAATACCTTGCCATATATATTAAGGATAATCTACTGACCGTGCTGGCGCGTAGCCAGCGATAGTTTGTATTGTGTGGGCATGCCGTATGTGTGCTCAATAGATAGGACAGCCAAAACAACGCCATCTTGGCACTGAATTAGATCGGACTTGTTAGACTGTATCTATATTTAGCTGTGTGAGGTTTCGGAGTCATGCGGGTTCAACAGCTGATTGTAGGATGATTTAAATAAGCGTTCCGCAAAACGTTCCACTTTTTACACACGTCAAATATACGTAAAATACGGCTCAAAGACCCTAGTTGCGTTAGAGTGCCCTCTGTCGGATTAGTTGTTGTGATACCTCATTGGGGTCTTTATTGATCTGAAGAAAGCATTTGACACCGTTGATCATAAAATACTGCTAAGTAAGTTACAATGTTATGGAATACGGGGTATAATTACACATAGGACTATGATTATGCTTTATAAAGCAAACAACTACTGTTTAGTCGTGTACAAGCGCACAACCCTTCATGCGACGACGCTGCATGTCACCACAAGAAAGAGTGTTGTCAACTGCGTAATCGTAACCACATTAAGCCTTAACTGTGTTCTGCCATTGACCACAACAAGTCCTAACTGTGTTCTACCATTGACCATAACCATAACTGACCAGTCCTGAAAGGAATAATGATACTGACCCAAATACGTAGTCCCGTTTTCAGATCAGTTCCAGTGATTATGGATTCGACTCCAATGTAAA
The DNA here is from genome assembly GCA_025642075.2 of Ridgeia piscesae. NCBI lineage: Eukaryota > Metazoa > Annelida > Polychaeta > Sabellida > Siboglinidae > Ridgeia > Ridgeia piscesae. The sequence continues at coordinate 142,264 of JAODUO010001582.1, read as the reverse complement.
CAAGAGCTCTTTAAAACCAGTGCCTCTGAACGGACAGTGGATTTGGTTACGGCTGTGACAGCGGATGGTCCGAATAGTTGACCAGTTGGCCCAAGAGGTGTATGCACCGCCCTTCAGTCAAAAAGAAGTATTAACACTAAAATGTTCAATTCTTAAAAAGATACCGATGATAGACGTAATGCCAGACTCGCTGCATGTACCATACTCAAGTAGGTTTATTTAAAATGTAGTGCAGACATTTATGACATGCAAGAAATTATCATGTCGTGAGGGGTCGTCTTGGTAAACAATACACGACGTTCTAGTATTATATCTCAGCAGGGGATAATGACGAAAGTCTTCGCTAAATATTGAGGCCTTAAAATTGTATTGTTCTGTATTGAGTCTAGCTGTCTTGTCCTCAGTAGATGTCGTTACTTATTCGCGATAGACCAAGAAGCGCCGCCGTACAACGTGTGGTTCTGACGTGCTATATCATATCCCCGCATGTATTTACAGTTTCACAATATTTGCTATATATTAACTTTCGTCTACCCAAACTTACTACGAACTGTTGTGTCCGACTGAGATAGTTCTACAGACGGCTTGTGAACTAGGAATTCATTGTTTGTGGAGAGGTCCAAAGTTGATGTATTGTCAACGAGAGGGTATATACGCACTACATAGTTATTAATGTGTTAGTGTATCTTTTACTTTTTAAATACCTTGTCAATGTTGCATTCCAGTAAAAAAGTCAGCAACTGCAAGTTCGACATGAAGACCATATTGGTGAGTAAATCCGACGTAGTGAGTATTCAGTTACTCATATACTGTGTACCGTCCTTCTGCCGTGTTACTTATTAACTATTTCATCAGATTACGTGTCACTGTAGCATTGTAATGACACATGTTTAAGTATGTATAATAGTCGAGTAACGCACTTCTTCTGAATAACATTTGGGTTTTGTTGTGAATAGTAAGAAGAACCAATTTAATATTAGTATTTGATTGTTACTACCCATGTATAACGCAAAACATTAGCATAATATTGAGATGAATACATTTGACATGTATGCCGTCACTATATCCAGTCACTAAAGCTAATGAGTACAATGTCTAAACTGTTTCAGTTGAGGTTCCTAGCTACTCTTATCGGCACTGCCATCTCGTTGTCCACCGAAGAAGGTATGACATAATATTCAACACGCGTCACGTGTTGAATAGCGTATCTGCATATAAGTAACCGTTGACATAATCTTGTCTAATTCTCACAAACTATTCCTACATGTACTTTCAAATATCAGAAATATATGGCACAAATACAACATCCAGCGTCACTACTTAGTGCCATCGAGCGAGATACACGACGAATTGTATCGTTTCTAAATTTCATAGATCATAACAGTTTCTGCAAAACATCTTGCAATCTACATTAGTAGCATTCGTTAGAAATGTTATATGTTGTTCTGACGGTATTTTGTGAATTCGACAACTTTACTGAGACGCTAGCGGAACAAGTACACGAATGGTTTGTTGTAGATGTCGACGTCTGTGTGTACTTGTGTTGGTCGGACTGTTTCGACTGTTACGGGGAGTGCAATAACGGGGGACGATTGCTGGACCCTGATGCCCACATTTGCTTCGAAATGTGTTCCATGGAGAGAATTTATTGCATCGAAACATGTATCGAGTGAGACATGCGACCACGACATATCATCGTTTCTAGTCCTTGGAAAAAGTCAATTAAATTCCGCAGATTTCTAACGGATCCAAAGTCCCTTGTTGCCATACGAATGCGATGGAATAATCATTCTAAATGAATTACTGATTTAATCTTGCGAGGCCGCTGGTGTACGAACTCTAATTGTACTAGTGAATAGTTGTATCTTGTTGGTGTACGAGCTTCACTTTAATTGAGAAAGATGCATTTTGTAATTTTAATTTTTAACTATCAAAAACCAAACGTATGTCACAAATATAACATGTGATGATTTATCAAACAAACATTATGAAACCGTAATGAATGGGTCTTAACAAATGAATAAAACGAATATACTAAATGAAGACAATGTTAATAATGTGTATTATTTCTTAATACCATAAATGTTCATAACTGTATAACTATAGATATGTAATATGTATATTTAGTTCATCAGTGTATCAACTAAGATGCAAAGCCTATATACACATGTTGTCCCTAACACATCTACAAATGCTTACATACATGCATACATACCTACATATGCATGGACACGCAGAAGCGCATGCAAGCACACACGCTCGCACGCACGCACATACACACACATACCCAGCCAGCTGAATGTTTCTGACAACAGCTCTGTAAAGTGACTGCTTAGGGGGTTTGATGGTAGTTGATGTAACAAAATCAGTACGTCGTTTTGCCTCGTGATTCAACCAAGGTTGATAAGAATACAACGACGTAATTATGACCTACTCACGATGAAGCCCTACTTGTCACCCGAATGTATGGCTCGTGCTGTGGATATTGGCAGAGACGAGCCAATATTCTTATAGATATTGTGAACAGTGCCAACATCTAGCATTGGGTGGAGGATACAGCACAGAGGTTGTGATGCAATCATTGGTTAACTCACTATCGATCCGAAACTAGGGCAGTCGCAATGTGTACGATATTATCTTTTGCTAAAAGTATTCCTTAGTGTGTGACACACACACCCACCTATATATATATATATATATATATATATATATATATATATATATATATATATATATATATATATATATATATATATTATATATATATGGGTGTGTGTGTGTGTGTGTGTGAGACAACATAAGAAAACGTGATATGTTCAAAACAATACATATTTGTTGAAGCGGTATTAGGAAAAAGACCAATTATTTAAACATCATAACATGTTCTTCTAGACTAGCTTTATCAACCTAGGGTACATACAGAAATATGCATATCGTTACTATACCTCTCGGGAAATACTACTCAGAGTCACCGTTTATTAAAAATGCGTGTACACATATACTTCAGCAAACATGTTTATTACGCATGGGCTAGATTTTAATTATCTAATTCATTAACGTTGGTCATTTTATATGAACATCCAACACTTATACTTTCTGAACGCATGGCGTTGTATTTACTAGTTCACCACCATTACATCTGAGGAGATACAAGCGTTCGGTTCACACTGAGAGCAGCACCTGGTGTTTGCTGCATATTTTCAAGCAGTCGTCCCTTTCAGTGTAACAATGTGTTGCGCAGTTCTTTACGCGTGGCGGCGCTTTCATCTCATTGTGACATGTGATCTGGCAGCCAGAATACAGATTCATGCACAGAAAAATGCATGCGTTGTCTTGTTCTGCACCTGGAACCGAATGAGTCATGCAACGTAGCAATGGTCGTGTTCGCCGCATGAAATCAAATATAATAAATTAAATTTGTTTAAGGTTTTTCGTGAATGACTAAATATGGCATCGAATTAAGATAACCTTTCTTTCTAATTTTATATGTATAATAATAATTTTAAAGAATATAGTTTAACCTGTAAATACATTAATTTATACGTAGCACGACACGGTTTATATCACAGCGTATCACTACTTTATATTATTATTACTATCATTTAATCAGTATACGCAGATTTATCATCACAACGTTATTTGTATGTATGTACACACCCATGAAAGGCACAGCCGTCCAGGATTTGATGGTGTTAAAGTAAACTGTTATTATTATTTATTTTATTATTAACGATACACTTGATGAAATGACTAAGATCCGTATAAAATAAACCAAACATAAAAATAAACATATAAAATCAGTTCGCACGGATTCCTGAATATTCTCGATGACGGTGATGATGATTATGATGATGATGGATTGGGGATGGTGATGGTGATGGTGATGGTGATGGTGATGGTGATGGTGATGGTGATGGTGATGGTGATGGTGATGGTGATGGTGATGGTGATGGTGATGGTGATGGTGATGGTGATGGTGATGGTGGTGATGACGATGAGGGAGGGAGGATGTGGAACGTGATGGTGATGGATGGTGATGGTGATGATGGGATGGTGATGATGATGGTGATGGGATGGATGGTGATGGTGATGGTGGTGGTGTGTGATGGTGATGGTGATGGTGATGGTGATGGTGATGGTGATGGTGATGGTGATGGTGATGGTGATGGTGATGGTGATGGGGATGGGGATGGGTGATGGTGAGATGGTGATGGTGATGGTGATGGTGATGGTGATGGTGATGGTGATGGTGATGGTGATGGTGATGGTGATGGATGATGGTGATGGTGATGATGATGATGATGATGATGGTGATGACGACGATGATGATGATGGGGATGGGGATGGGAATGATGGTGATGATGATGGTGGTGATGACGATGATGATGATAATGATGATGATGGCGATGATGATGGTGATGATGATGGTGGTGATGATGATTGTGGTGATGATGATAATGATGATGATCATGGAGGAGGAGGTAATGTTAACGAAAATGGTGATATGATAAAGATGATCACGGTGGTGCTAGCGATGATGATGCCGGTGCTATTGACTTTAGGGAAGACAAGCAAGACATCTTACTCCGTCGTTGAGCCCGTGCGCCCGGCCATGCAGAGACAAGGAGAACCAGGAAGAGCACGGACACTAGCTGTAACCACACAGGCACCACACAAACAGAGTTCTAAGGTACCTTATTTGCTTCTGCTATTCACTTAGACTACACGCTAACTTGAAACATGTCCGTAATAATCAAATTGATAGAACTAGAACAATCTGTATTGGTTGGCCTTGTTTTATCTGAATTGATAATGGAATAAATCGACAATTATAAAAATGTAATGATGCAAAATCATTGTTTACAAAACTAATAAGACAATTCTACAAACAAGGCAATAAAAAGTAGTGAAGGTTTGGTTTGCTAATAAATCGCTGAAGATATACCTATAAGTAAAACATTACAGAACGAACCTCATAGAGAGTGGTGATGAAATATGGCGTTAGACAGAAAACACTTGCGTGTGATAAACGTTCAGTATGATGTACAATTAGAAATAATTTAAGAACATGCCCATTTGACAGTCACATGTGTTCAATATTGAACCTATACCTATTCTATCCTATAAAGTTTTGGTTGATTTGGGCTCATCAGGTCCTAGAACAAATTCAGCTTGACTGGCAACTTTGAGCAACTCTGGTAATTTGCATAAATCCAAGATGGCCACTGGAAAAAATTCTTTAGAACCACTTCTCTTAGAGGTAAATGTAAATACCTCTTTTTAGGGGTAGCTGGGTATGTAGTATCCATTTATGATTTTATTTTGTCAGTTCAAGGACAAAAACAAATGTTAAAGGTCAAAGTGTACCTCTCGGTGAACAACAAATGGAAACTGCTATGAAATTATGTTTTAGTTTATTTATGAATATAAATGCGTAATCTTGCAATAGTTGACACATTTGGTCATGCGAAAAGACTGTTCAGTCATAATTTAAATTATTTGAAACATGTAGTCACACATGTTACACATAGTGTATAGTACAAGTATCGATAATAACATTGGCATTCATATTTCCCTTCGCGGGATAGTTTTGCATTAAGTAACTATGAAAGTCCTTGTAGATTGTTACAAGAAATGAACCTATTCTGTTAAGATTATTACTGTGACGTAACAAGAACATAAATATCACCCCCTAATAAAATTTAGCTCAATACATACCTTTTTAGTGAAACAAATCTACTGCACACCCTGACGAATGTTTGGAATTTCCGGTTATGTCGCAATTTCAGTCTATAATCTGATAGCCTGTACGCCAAAGCCGGGATCAATGCGCTAAACACATTGCTCACTGAATTTCCCATGATAAGATGTCTTGAATGGTTTTGTTAATCCTGATTACCTGGATGATGAGTGGGAGTAGGTCAATGATTATTATGAAGACTATTGCGCGTTATATGCACTTATTAAGATGACACAAACCTCATGCTTATAATTTATTGTATAAAACTATCTTTTATATATTGTTACATAATATAATTCCTTGTAACATACCTACAATGACTTTCACACATAATTACTTAATGCAAGAATTACCCTCAGAGAGAAATATGAATGCCAATGTTAGTAACGATATATTAACTATACACTAGGTGTAACATGCGTGACTACGTGTTTAAAATAATAAAATATATCACTGAATACTCTTGTTCACATGAACAAATATGTCAAATGGTGTAAGAGTGCCCATTCATGAATAAGCTAAAATATAAATTCATATAAGTTTCCATTTGTTGTCCGCCGAGTGGTCAACTTGGACCTTTACCTGACCTTCAGCTGAATTTGCTCTACGACCTGATAAGTCCAAATCACCGAAAACGTTTCATACGAAATAGCATTTATAGATTCACTATTGAACACAAGTGTCAAATGGACAAGTTCTTAAATAATTACCATTTGGGCAGTCACGCTGAATTTGTTCTACGACCTGATAAGTCCAAATCACCGAAAACGTTTCATACGAAATAGCATTTATAGATTCACTATTGGACACAAGTGTCAAATGGACAAGTTCTTAAATAATTACTATGCGATCAACTTTGGGTGCGTTGAGTGTTTTTCCTTTCAATGGATTTCCTTGAAATTTTAACACAGTTGTTTTCTCACCCAAATTCATATGTTAGCCCGTATGCGTAGTTGATTTCAAAATGTTCATATATATATATATATATATATATATATATATATATATATATATATATATATATATATATATATTGTAAATTGAATATGTGAGATATTCGTCAAAAATAGATGTAAACAAACTCACCGCAACACGCTCCATATGGCTGGATGAGATCGTCGATGTTGCGACTTAAACTACACCATCAACAACGTTAATCAATCCCCGACAAATGACGTTGTTTCCTGCCTGGTTCGTATCACCTAAGGGTGATACGTGTAGTAAATATTGTAAAGCCATCTGCCATCGGTACAGCGTCCAACAATATTACTCATATTCACACAACTGTTCTTTTAATTTCACGAGTAAATGCGCCATCTGACGATCTTAATCAAATACACCGACGTTGGTTTAAGCAAGAACGTAATGATTACGGTATGTATGCACATATAATAATAATAACTTCAAACAACTCAAGTATATTTATATAGGTATTAAGGATGCCTAATTTAAATTTTGTTATCTCACAAGAATTACGAGAAGGATGAACGTCAGAAGAGCACTGTCACAATCCTGCGAATAAGA
>JAODUO010001582.1:122500-130000 GCA_025642075.2 Ridgeia piscesae | reverse complement strand
TCGGTACGTACGAGGCTGTGCGAGGTATTACGTACCGTCACGAACCGACGCAGTTAACACAAGCGCGACTGTTACAGTCAGACAGATGTAGAATATCTGTAACAACGCATAACACATTGTTATCTTAGTCTCGTGTAATTCACGTTGCGCAACATAATGTTATTATCATAGGAATATAAAGACACATAACGTTTATCAATGTTTGAGTTCGTACAAAGTTTAGGATGGTGCTGACGACGACAATGATGGGAATAAGTATAATTGTAAGGTATTTTAGCAGTTGCAATGTATTGATAGATGACATACGAGTAGCATTATAGCGCCGGATATGTAACATGGCACTTACATTTATTAATATATGGGCTAACTGTGGTTCTGAGCCACTGCATGGTAGGCATACGTGCATTTTCATACAAACTGAAACGTACCGTGATTGTCTTCATATCAAACGGTTGCTCTTGCCAACACTGGAACAATAACAGTGAAGTGAATTTAGGCGAATTTAAGACATACATTAATGCACTAGTCAATTAGTTGTTGGTGATAGTCTATGTAGGAAAGTATGACCGTTATCATACATCATGGACATTTTGACAGAAACTATAAAGTAAGATTACTATATTAAATGAAACCAGCAAATAAACAAACAATTGGTAAATGATATCACGGTTTTTCGATATTTGCATCATATTGCATCGAAATGTCGATACTTCTTTCGTGAACACAACAAAGGTATTACAAATCCAAATAGAAGCAACAAAGTTAAAAACAGACGTAGGATATTGGTGTGATTTATACTAAATAAAGCGTGGGATCAATGCTTACGCAACAAACGACTTACCTGTTTCTGCTAACTGTCTACCACCTCAAACTTGGCCAGCGTTTGATCGTTGCATACAAAAGAATGCTGCTAAATACTACTACACATTGTTGTTTTCCGTGATAAAAATAAGTTCAAGAGAATTACTCCGAACAAACACTTTACTATGGGACGTTAACACTTGATCAGTTTTCTTGTCTACGCCTTTAATATTCCACAGCTGCTGACGTCTCAGCGATGATGTGGGCATGAATAATAAATGCAGTTATGAGTGGAGTATTCTTAACACACTCTTCAACCAGATTTAACCAGATTGACGTCACCATTATTTACTCCGGATTGTGAGTGGACACCAAACCTCAAGTTTGTGAAAGCGTCCAAATGTTCGTCCAGGCCTTCCGGGTTATTTGTTGATCTTTTTACATATTCAAGCTATTACGACCCACACAATTTGCCAACTTATCAGTTGTATTAATGTATATGGGCATATACAGTGGACATCTCTACAGAGTACCGGGAGAGAGGATCAAGAGTTTTTAAATTTAGTACAAGATAGTTTCCTTTCTCAACATGTGTTAGAAGCAACCAGGGGCGAGAACGTGTTAGACATAGTATTGAGCTCACAGAAGGAATTTGTTAATAATGTCAAGATATGGGAGCCACTGGGGTGTAGTGATCACAACCAGATACATTTTATCATCTAAGTAAAGGGAGAACGGAATAGAACAATAAGGTTCAGGAATAAATTTCACAAAGGAAGATATAAGGACTTGAGGGAATATTTAGCAAAGATAGACTGGAATAACACACTGAAGAATAAGACAGCAACAGAATGCTGGAATATTTTAAAGAGTGAAATTGACTGCGTCGTTGACAAATTTGTCCCCTTGAAAAAACAGGGGAAACGGTCAAAGAAGAAACACTTATCGAAGGAAGCCATTAGAAAAATCAAGTACAAGCAAATGATGTGGAAGACATATAGACATACCGGAAATGAATAAGACTATGCATTTGAAGAAGACTAATAGCAATTTAGTTAAAGAAGCACTTAATTTCAAGCTACAAGTGAAATTGGGAAATTCCCCCAAAGGGAGTGAGGCAAAAACGAAATAAAAAAAATAGCTTTTTAATATAAAACCCATACTAGATGCGTTTATTTTCCCAAAAAAAAGGTAAAAAAAGAAAGGGGTTCAGGATAAAAAGGTCGGTTCCTTTCTAGAAGGATATTTGAAATGGAAAGAAAAACAAAGGGATTTTTTAAAAGGCAGAAACCAAATAGAACTTTAGTTCAGGGGTTTAACATCGGAAGATTTGTATATTACCAAAGACTAATTCGAAGATCAGGTTTTAAATTTTTTGGACAATTAATTGAAAAACCCCAAAAAGGGGTTTAAGAAAATTTTTAAAAAGATATGTTAGGGAAAATAATCCCTGGGTGGATGGGGTTTCCCAAAATTTAAAACTATTAGAAATTGTAAAAAACGCCTTTGCAAAGTGCCACAATTTGTCATTAAAAAAGGATGGCATAGGAAAGGGAAAATGAAGCAACTTATACTATTAAAAATGGTTAGATAGAAGTCAAAAATGACAGTAGTTAAAATCGGTGATTTAAAAACTATTAGAAAGCTTAGTAAAGATCAGTCTGGGATATTTTCTTTAAAAATAAATTTTTGGATAAATGACATACAAAAAGGGGGAAATTTTCCACACAAGTTTTTAAAAATTAAGTGATGCAGATAGACAGCATTTACAAGATGATCTTAATAAGTTGATAGAATGGTCTGAGAAGTGGCAAATGCTGTTTAATTTTGGAAAGTGTAAGTGCCTTCACACAGGACATGGGAATGAAGTTGCACAATATACAATGGGTGGTACTGTACTAAATACTACCTTAAAGGAAAAGGACTTAGGGTTAACTATTAGTGCTGACATGAAGGTATCAGAGCAGTGTGGAATTGCACCAATTGGATTAATTAGGCGAAATATAGTGTACAAAGAAAAAGAACTAATAATACCGCTGTATAAAACAATAGTTAGGCCTCATTTAGAATATTGTATACAAGCATGGAGGACATATCGCAAGAAGGATATTGATATGCTAGAAAGAGTACAAAGGAGAGCAACAAAAATGATACCAAAACTCAGGAATATTAGTTATGAAATGCGTCTAAAAGAATGTGGTTTAACAACACTAGAAACCAGAAGATTGAGAGGAGATCAGATTGAGGTGTTTAAAATATTGAATGGATACGAAAATATTGACAGAAATATTTTTTTCACAGTCAAGGAAGAGAGAAGGACTAGAGGACATGGAGTTACATTAGCAAAGAAGCAGTGTAGACTAGATATTAGAAAATTTTCATTTTCACAAAGAACAATAAACGAATGGAACAGATTATCAGCTGATTGTGTAGGTGCTAGTAGTGTGAATATATTTTAAAATAAAATCGACATATACCTAAGACGGGCGGGGTATACTTAGATAGATAGGTTGGACTCTCGATAAGCCAAATGGCTTCCTAGTCCACCTGCCATCTAGAGTTGAATCTCTAGGTGGCAATCTTGTTAAATTCTCTTGTTAAATATGTATTATGGCTGCTGTGAATTCCACCATTCCTCACTCTTGTTATTTTTCTTATCCATATTAATGAGTACAACGCGCACCAAGAATGCGGTAAAATGACTGTTTTGTCCAAATTCGTCTCGTTAAACTCGAACATCAACATTAAGATTTTATGGATTTCCGTATTTAACAATGTCCGTCATTCGTCATATATGTTCATTAAACCATAACTGGAGTGGCCGTCATATCGTAGCCATTTAACAGCAAACACAGCATCAAAAACATACCTACCACACACACACACACACACACACACACACACACACACACACACACACACACACACACACACACACAAAAACACACACACACACACACACACACACACACACACACACACACACACACACAAAAACACACACACACACACACACACACACACACACACACACACACACACACACACACACACACACACACACACACACACACACACACACACACACACACACACACACACACACACACACACACACACACACCCCACACACACACACAACACACACACACACACACACACAACAACAATGGAATGGAATGGAACGGAACGGAACGGAACGGAACGGAACGGAACGGAACGGAACGGAACGGAACGGAACGGAACGGAACGGAACGGAACGGAACGGAACGGAACGGAACGGAACGGAACGGAACGGAACGGAACGGAACGGAACGGAACGGAACGGAACGGAATGAACGAAATGAACAAGGACAAACTACCAAAAGAACGACTGCCTGAACACACTAACACATTAACACATTAACGTAGGAACTCATACAGCTTGAATGGAAGGAAGAAAGAATGAAAGAAAGAAGGAAAGAACAAAAAAACGAATGAGTAAACGAACAAATGAATGACCTATTAGACAGAGATACTGATGCATGGACCAACAAACTAATAATTAAAAGCTGTTTTTGTTTAATGTAATTTGATTTCATTCACTACAACACATTGGGAACAATGACATGCAACATAATTAAATTGCAGCGTACTAGAAAGACGATAGCACCAAAAGAACTGTTGTGCTGGAATGGTCCACGTGTTAGAATTGTTTCCGCCGTGTTACTGTGGAGACGCAGTCGTGACTGAGCAGTGTGACATGCAGTCGTCACTGGCCGTGTCACACTTCTCTAGACACGCATCGCCGGCCTGATCAATGGCGACGGAGCAGGCATCGAGCTCAACGCCGTAGCGCAGCCTGCACTGCACCTTACAGCCCGCCATGGCATCAGGTCTCGGCGGGGCCTCGGACGCACACAGGGCGAGACAGTCGTCCTTCCACACTCTGTCTGCCTCAGAGTAGCACACCTCGAGGTCTTCCAAACTCGTCGCCTCGCACTCCTTCACACAGTCAAGACGGCCAAACAAGCAATTTATAGTGCAATCTGCAACAGGAGTAGCACCAACTTAAAGAATAATTGTACATTAAAGAAAACAATTAAAACAAAAATAATAGTGGACGTCCTAATAATAACACCACGATGAAGTAGTTATAAAAATAACACGTCTGCATAAACATGACAGTATTTATTTCTGTACATTTCAAGGTTCCACTTTCCAATACGTATACCTTCGTATGCGTGTGCCGTCAACAAGGTCGCTGTGGCTACCATCAGCAACGAGAACTGAAACAAACAAATGACTTGCATCAAGCGCAACTGCATTACACGTATCAATACCATTTGGTCAATGGTCATGGTAGATTCTGCGAAAGCGTGGGAGGACTGGTGGGCACATGCAGACTATTACGTCAATCAACGTATAACAGGTTCTCCCGTTTCAACATGCACGAAGGTCGGTTATAAATGTGTTATCGCATTTTGCCAGTATTATATAAAAAGTGTCCTATATGACAGCAGTTAACGGCACGAACCATATTAATCTTTCTTTTTCTTTTTTGCATAATTGTTCTTGCAAACGTTGTTCAAAACTTAACAAATGAAAACTTGCTTTCATTTATGAAAGACGACATTTTACATCACTGTTGTAACCAGTTCAAGCTAAATGTATAACGCATATTACCATCCGTCGTCGTCCATAGAACACACAGCAGTAACTCACCGATGATGTCTTCATGTCGACGCCTGCTTCACTCGTCCGCGACTTTTGGAACTACAAGCAGAGAACATAGTGTGCAATACTTTATTTAAACGGAAACCCCGCTACGTTGTTAAATATGTTCAACTGGTATACTGTAAGACAAACCCTTACCCAAAGAGACTCTTTTTAAACTTCAACGTGTACTGTGTCAACACGAGACAATTCCGCATCAGTTCTTTCTCCGATATTTTTGTCTTAAATACCAATGCACAATTTGGGTGTTACCTGCACAACAAGACGATGCTTAATTGTGTTTTCGTGAATCACTTTGACCTTGCTGACACACGGGTGAACAATTACGGAGCCCGGTTATAGTGAATATTCCTGCATACGCAGCGAACCACGCAATAACGGCTGACTATATACACAGTGAACTTGTCGGGTGAAACTGAAGTCTGGCGAACTGATCCGAATATCCGTGGCTATGCCTGACACGGATAGTGTAGGCGAAGTACAAACAAGAAAATCGCCGTACGCGGAGTTATTTTTGATATGGTTGATATTTTTGTTTTCATTTATAATGAAATATAGACACATAATTATATGAAATTTATTGTGATAAGAGGATTTATTAAAAACTGCGTACATGACAGAGTTTAGCATGTTAAATGGATTCCTTTAAATGTGAATAGACGTGGTTGGTATTCACCGTTAGTGCAGTTACGTGTGCGTGGGAATGTGTGTGACTAAACAATTGAGTTATTTGGTCGCACAACACGGAAATGGGTGTTCTGTTGTACTGTCGAGATGACAGGTTCATGTCATTGTTCTGCTAAGTAGAATAATTCGAATTATACATGTCATGCTACTGCAGGGATTCGTCTCGTTAAACTCGAACATCAACATTAAGATTTTATGGATTTCCGTATTTAACAATGTCAGTCATTTCATCATATATGTCCAGTAACCATAACTGGAGTGGCCGGCATATCGTGGCCTTATAACGGCAAACACACCATCAAGAACATACCCACCACACACACACACACACACGCACGCACACACACACACCACCACACCACACACACACACACACACACAAACACACACACACACACACACACACACACACACACACACACACACACACACACACACACACACACACACACACACCACACACACACACACACACACACACACACACACACACACACACACACACACACACACACACACACACACACACATACACACACACACACACACACACACACACACACACACACACACACACACACACACACACACACACAGAGAGACGAAATAAACAACAAACGCTGTAGGATAACATGAAAAATGTGTAATTCCTGGAAATGTAATGTAGGACTAAACCTACAGTTAATGTTTACCTACCATACCTGCATTTTATTATTAGTGCAATTTATACACGTAAAACGGCTACGATACAACCCTGAATATTAAGTAGCGTTAAAAATCTTGAAATTTGTATGTATAAATTGAAAAATTTCATATTTGTCCAGTGTTTCTCTTTTTGTCTGATATGTCGGTCGGTTAAGCACCCATTAGTAGATGCATGTGAAAAAGCACTTCTCTCTCGACTCGTAGCACTGTTTCGTGCACAAGTTGAAATCATCTACGGTACTGTCGTAGCATGCCGCTCGTCCTTCAAAGAATATCTTCATACAACGTCTCGAACATATAATGTCATATTCCTTATCTGAAATCAAATGAACAACAACACATATTAGTTATCAGGATGTGTATGACATCAGGAATAAATTATCAATGAAACCAATGATCAACTGTATATAATTATGAACTGTCAGTTGTGTAGGCAGAGAAAGGACATGTGTCAAGACGACATGTTACTGTGACATTTATCATGTTACTTGAAGTCGGTATTAGGACTTGAATAAATATCACCATAATCTATGTCACTTGGAAGATGGCATATATAAGAAAGTATTTAAAGATCTGAGTGATATGCAAGTA
>JAODUO010001582.1:102500-117500 GCA_025642075.2 Ridgeia piscesae | reverse complement strand
CAGTGTGGAATTGCAGCAGCGAAGGGAAACCAAATTATTGGATTAATTAGGCGAAATATAGTGTACAAAGAAAAAGAACTAATACTACCGCTGTATAAAACAATAGTTAGGCCTCACTTAGAATATTGTATACAAGCATGGAGGCCATATCGCAAGAAGGATATTGATATGCTAGAAGGAGTACAAAGGAGAGCAACCAAAACTCAGGAATATTAGTTATGAAATGCGTCTAAAAGAATGTGGTTTAACAACACTAGAAACCAGAAGATTGAGAGGAGATCAGATTGAGGTGTTTAAAATATTGAATGGATATGAAAATATTGACAGAAATATTTTGTCACAGTCAAGGAAGAGAGAAGGACTAGAGGACATGGAGTTACATTAGCAAAGAAGCAGTGTAGACTAGATATTAGAAAATTTTCATTTTCACAAAGAACAGTAAACGAATGGAACAGATTATCAGCTGATTGTGTAGGTGCTAGTAGTGTTAATATATTTAAAAATAAAATCGACATATACCTAAGACGGGCGGGGTATAGTTAGATAGATAGGTTGGACTCTCGATAAGCCAAATGGCTTCCTAGTCCACCTGCCATCTAGAGTTGAATCTCTAGGTGGCAATCTTGTTAAATCTTGTTAATATATATATATATATATATATATATATATATATATATATATATATATATATATATATATACACGTGAACACGTATATACACACGTCATACATTCACGCTTAGACACAAATACACGATCAGAATATACAACAACGCGTAACACGTACATATTAGGGCCATATAACTCACGTTGTACAACATCGGGGTGATTAATATCACGTTCGCTCGCACATACGCCGACACGCGCGCGCACACATAATTATTAGTATCACTCGTCAACACTCGATTATTATACAAAATGCAATAAAATACTATAATTGTAATATATTTCAGTTACGTTTCGCGTAAATCTGTTCAACTTAGGTACAAAATGGCATAAATATGTGATAATAACCATAGTAACAACAACAACGTCAGTAATTACAGACAGAACAGACTCATAGTATTTACGAAATGGCGAAATAATGCGGTAAGAAATATAAAGGGCTATGCTATCACTGTACTATGCACAGCCCCAACATAGTCGGTGACTGGGAGAAGTGGCATTGAACTAGGACTATGTACAGGACATTAGTAATAATTGTGACTTTCTCCTGTCAGTAGATTTACTTGAAATGTTAAGGTACAAAAACAAATGCTGAAGTTACAAAATGACATTGGACGTAACAATGGGCATAATGTGTATCGTAATAATGTGAACGCAGTCTCATATTGCGAACATTTCGAGAAAAACACAGGGAAATGTATGTGCCTAATCCAAATAGTGTTTGGTGTTATGAAATAATACTTTTTAATTGATGGAATATATACAATTATGTATGTATATATGTATATGTATATGTATATGTATATATATATATATATATATATATATATATATATATATATATATTGTTGAAACAAGCCGTTCGACCTAAAATGAATGTCTTCGAAAATCATCTTCTACGGGTCATATCGTAGGGATATAAAATATTTATTTAGTTTATTTCTCAGCGGATGAATTAATTTGTCAGTTACTGCCTAGATGTCGGCACTTTGCAGTTCTTACCAGTGTTACCTGCTGCACGGAATGGTACAGTTGGCACGCACTGACATTCGCATCACGATTTCTAACAAATACCACAATTTACGCTGCCTCTTCAGTAACTTGAAAGCTATTATAGTGGATAAATATTTGACATTAGTCGAGCTGAGTATGACCTCGTGACATACGCAGACTATTACCACATTTAAACTGTCATTGTCTCCAAACTGAAATGTCATCAAACATCTTCCTCTTGACTCTCACTGTTATGCCAAAATTGTCACCAGTCCACAAAAGAGTACATTCCTGATTCTGTCAGTGGTGTCAGCCAGCTTGACAGTGGCCTATTTTAGGGTCAAATAATACGATACCATTAGACAGTTCTTCCGCTAGAATACTTGTTTTTGAACAACTACTTTTATTCGGGAATATCTGTCGTACGTTGTGTGCAGACCACCATCTTGATATCGGGAGAAGGGGACGCAATCGTTCCGGACATATTCCCAAAGGATGACACTTTCTCCAAGAAGATGCTCAAATATATTCCTCAGGGGACAACATTTTGAGCATTTCTCAGACTACTATGTTGTGCAGATTTTATAAGCAGATTTACTAGACTCCATCTTAAAACATGCATTGGCAGACAAAATAGAACTCCGTCGTAGTTCAGCAGTTTGTATTCCTGCGCAGCTTCAGCAGTTATACCTGTATTTTCAAATGCATACAGTGTATTTACAAAAACAAATCTCTGCTAGGAATTCCCCTGTTGAATGTCACATTAATTAATCTAAACATGTAACATTAAAGTCACTCAAATTGTGGCAGTACACACAAGGCTGTCGCATATAGCGTTTCACACGAACATTCGTTCGACATTTTCCTAATAACTTCACCTTGTTAGGACATGTTAACGACTATTCCCAAATACCATACACACCAAACGTATTGTCAATATTTGATCGTATTGTCTTACATTAGCAGGACTCACTCACGTCATGGTATCTATGGATATGTGTATTATGAGTCTCACAGCAGGACATAATTATGTGAAGACATTCCCAAAATATGACGAATATGAGATCAATTTTAATCAAGAAAATAACCAATGCATCAAGTGACACTATGAGCTGTCACACGATCATGCATACTGAGTAATATGATGATTTTGAAACAAACATTGATATATATATATATATATATATATATATATATATATATATACACTATATATATATATATATGTATATATATATATGTATATATATATATATATATATATATATATATATATATATATATATATATATTATATATATATATCAATGTTTGTTCAATACATATATATATATATATATATATATATATATATATATATATATATATATATATATATATATATATATATATATATATATATATATATATATATATATATATATAATAAAAAGATGGTTGGCCCTACATCGGTTTAGAACTACTCGTTGAAAGTTATGTCCATTGGAAGACGGTCGACTCCAGGTCCCGTCGAGGGGTGCGCAAAGGCTTCATCTTGGCCATCGCTTCGCGGGCAAACCTGCTGTCTTGTAGGCCGGCTTCTCGTAGCCTTTCCTCGAGACGAAAACGTGGATCCGCCGTGACCTGGAAACAACACAGGTGTATTATTTCCTGCTTGAAACAACGCAATCCTGCAGGTTCATGTATGTGCTGTACATGTTGTTCCCTCGCAATGCTGTTCAACGCAACACCATCTGAACATATCCGCAAGACGTTCGAAATAAAGAATCCATGCTTAAACCAATACAGTGCTTGGACGCAACCATTAATTCCCAGTGGCTGTGTTTGTAATATACAGTGTCTCTGACGCACCTGATGTGACGTGAAACTATTAACATCAAACAGCGGCCTATTGATGGAGCCTTCATCTTCGGCCTTGAGACGTGCCTGCCATGACTCCGTGTCCTTCCACACGCGTAGAAGGTCACCTTCAACATGTGGTCGCACCTGAAGACAGAATATATCTATCATTTGGTAAAACACATCACAGACCAACTGTCTTACAGATATCTTTGCGATGCTTTACTTGACGAAGGACAGCGACGACTATTTTGACATTTGTTTTATGATATATAATAGTTCGTAGAGAACCTTAAGCAAGTTTACCAAATGTTAATAGCCAATTTGTTTTCGCATTATGACCAATGCAGCGTCCTGTATTGTTGTACAACTATTCCTGTTCTTCCCCTCCACTGTTCCTATCAGATCTGCCTCTCTCTAAGGTGCAGCTGACAACATACCCCTCACTCAGTCCACCGAACCTCATGAAATTTATTCTGCTAACTTTCGTTTGTTTAATCAAAACCAATACTTCTCTTCTCTTCTGCTTGTTGTTGCTGCTGCTGCTGCTGTTGTTTGTCTTTCAAAGTAAATCATACATATTTCTAGGCCCTCTCCAATCTACTCGCCTGTTCTCTGAGAGCCTCGAGACGCCGTTCCTTCTGCCTCTCCCACTCCTCTTTCTCTTTCTCCTTCTTCCTGTGCTCGTCTTCCTTCAGCTGAAGCTCCTGTTCACGATATTTCACCCTGTCAATGAAATCAGAAACAGTATTTAAGCTTGTTGATATGACATTGCACCAAATGAGCTGTTATAAAGTGTAGCAAAATCCAAGTGTGACTTAAAACACACGTCCGAGACGGGAATATAGCGGACACGCAGGTTACACAGTTGCGGCAAGCAGGAAATGAACTAGATAATAATTCAATAATTGCCTATGGATTTTATTTGGATGGATTTATTTAATATAAAATGTAAAACATTGTACAAATATACATAAGATATAAATACAAAGTACATTAAATAAAAGGATGACACAAAAAAATGCAAGCACTTATTTCCATTGTGGTCCCAGGACCTATATATAGATAGATCACTTAAAACTTTGCAGTAGCAAAATACAGCGTGCTATCCCACCTCTCACGGTCGTAGGTGGCTTGCTCTGCAAGTTGCTCCTGCAACTGAAGCAGTCTTCTCTTGTCCTCCTCCTCAGCTTCCTCTCGCTTCTTCTCCAATACGTTGTGGTACTGCTTGATCTGTCAGCAAAAATACCACTGTATGCACCCACAGGACCATCTGCTTCTTCACACACAAACACAATCAAACACACACAAACACACACAAACACACACAAACACAAACACACACACACACACACACACCACACACACACACATACATATGCACAAACACACACACGGACAATTAAGCTGTCTGATATAATTAATATTATATTGTATGAAACAGACTATCAAAACAAACATGTTTATAAATAGCACCATGCATAAATTACTAGTATTTAAATAAAATAAACACGTGACCGCTGCCAACAACTGACCTTCTCCTTCTGTTGATTCCTCTTCTCTCTCTCCTTCTCCTCCTCTAGTTTCATCTGTTCTCTCTTCACCGCGTTCTGTTGTTCTGCCAGTCTGTGCTCCAAAGTCATCGCCTCCATCTTCTGCTCCTGCCACGCCCGGACCTACAGACACAGAGACATCAGTACCAGACCTACAGATCGACACAGAGGCATCAGTACCAGACCTACAGATCGACACAGAGACATCAGTACCAGACCTACAGATCGACACAGAGGCATCAGTACCAGACCTACAGATCGACACAGAGACATCAGTACCAGACCTACAGATCGACACAGAGACATCAGTACAAGACCTACAGATCGACACAGAGACATCAGTACAAGACCTACAGATCGACACAGAGACATCAGTACCAGACCTACAGATCGACACAGAGACATCAGTACCAGACCTACGGATCGACACAGAGACATCAGTACCAGCCCTACGGATCGACACAGAGACATCAGTACCAGCCCTACAGATCGACACAGAGACATCAGTACCAGCCCTACAGATCGCACAGTCAGTAGACATCCAAAGTCATCAGACCTACAGATCGACACAGAGCATCAGTACCAGACCTACAGATCGACACAGAGCATCAGTACCAGACCTACAGATCGACACAGAGACATCAGTACAGACCTACAGATCGACACAGAGGCATCAGTACCAGACCTACAGATCGACACAGAGACATCAGTACCAGACCTACAGATCGACACAGAGACATCAGTACCAGACCTACGGATCGACACAGAGACATCAGTACCAGACCTACGGATCGACACAGAGACATCAGTACCAGACCTACAGATCGACACAGAGACATCAGTACCAGACCTACAGATCGACACAGAGACATCAGTACCAGACCTACAGATCGACACAGAGACATCAGTACCAGACCTACAGATCGACACAGAGACATCAGTACCAGACCTACAGATCGACACAGAGACATCAGTACCAGACCTACAGATCGACACAGAGACATCAGTATCCAGACCTACAGATCGACACAGAGACATCAGTACCAGACCTACAGATCGACACAGAGACATCAGTACCAGACCTACAGATCGACACAGAGACATCAGTACCAGACCTACAGATCGACACAGAGACATCAGTATCAGACCTACAGATCGACACAGAGACATCAGTACCAGACCTACAGATCGACACAGAGACATCAGTACCAGACCTACAGATCGACACAGAGACATCAGTACCAGACCTACAGATCGACACAGAGGCATCAGTACCAGACCTACAGATCGACACAGAGGCATCAGTACCAGACCTACAGATCGACACAGAGACATCAGTACCAGACCTACAGATCGACACAGAGACATCAGTACCAGACCTACGAGATCGCCCACAGAGAAAGCATCAGTACCAGACCTACAGATCGACACAGAGACATCAGTATCAGACCTACAGATCGACACAGAGGCATCAGTATCAGACCTACAGATCGACACAGAGACATCAGTACCAGACCTACGGATCGACACAGAGACATCAGTACCAGACCTACAGATCGACACAGAGACATCAGTATCAGACCTACAGATCGACACAGAGACATCAGTACCAGACCTACAGATCGACACAGAGACATCAGTACCAGACCTACAGATCGACACAGAGACATCAGTACCAGACCTACAGATCGACACAGAGACATCAGTACCAGACCTACGGATCGACACAGAGACATCAGTACCAGACCTACGGATCGACACAGAGACATCAGTACCAGACCTACGGATCGACTCAGAGACATCAGTACCAGACCTACAGATCGACACAGAGACATCAGTACCAGACCTACAGATCGACACAGAGGCATCAGTATCAGACCTACAGATCGACACAGAGACATCAGTACCAGACCTACAGATCGACACAGAGGCATCAGTACCAGACCTACAGATCGACACAGAGACATCAGTATCAGACCTATAGATCGACACAGAGACATCAGTACCAGACCTACAGATCGACACAGAGACATCAGTACAAGACCTACAGATCGACACAGAGACATCAGTACCAGACCTACAGATCGACACAGAGACATCAGTACCAGACCTACAGATCGACACAGAGACATCAGTACAAGACCTACAGATCGACACAGAGACAGAGACATCAGTACAAGACCTACAGATCGACACAGAGACATCAGTACCAGACCTACAGATCGACACAGAGACATCAGTACAAGACCTACAGATCGACACAGAGACATCAGTACAAGACCTACAGATCGACACAGAGACATCAGTACCAGACCTACAGATCGACACAGAGACATCAGTACAAGACCTACAGATCGACACAGAGACATCAGTACCAGACCTACGGATCGACACAGAGACACCAGTACAAGACCTACAGATCGACACAGAGACATCAGTACCAGACCTACAGATCGACACAGAGACATCAGTACAAGACCTACAGATCGACACAGAGACATCAGTACCAGACCTACAGATCGACACAGAGACATCAGTACAAGACCTACAGATCGACACAGAGACATCAGTACAAGACCTACAGATCGACACAGAGACATCAGTACCAGACCTACAGATCGACACAGAGACATCAGTACAAGACCTACAGATCGACACAGAGACATCAGTACAAGACCTACAGATCGACACAGAGGCATCAGTATCAGACCTACAGATCGACACAGAGACATCAGTACAAGACCTACAGATCGACACAGAGACATCAGTACCAGACCTACAGATCGACACAGAGACAGAGACATCAGTACCAGACCTACAGATCGACACAGAGACATCAGTACAATACCTACAGATCGACACAGAGACAGAGACATCAGTACCAGACCTACAGATCGACACAGAGACATCAGTACAATACCTACAGATCGACACAGAGACAGAGACATCAGTACCAGACCTACAGATCGACACAGAGACATCAGTACAAGACCTACAGATCGACACAGAGACATCAGTACCAGACCTACAGATCGACACAGAGACATCAGTACCAGACCTACAGATCGACACAGAGACATCAGTACAAGACCTACAGATCGACACAGAGACAGAGACATCAGTACAAGACCTACAGATCGACACAGAGACATCAGTACAATACCTACAGATCGACACAGAGACATCAGTACAAGACCTACAGATCGACACAGAGACATCAGTACCAGACCTACAGATCGACACAGAGACATCAGTACCAGACCTACAGATCGACACAGAGACATCAGTACAAGACCTACAGATCGACACAGAGACATCAGTACAAGACCTACAGATCGACACAGAGACATCAGTACCAGACCTACAGATCGACACAGAGACATCAGTACCAGACCTACAGATCGACACAGAGACATCAGTACAAGACCTACAGATCGACACAGAGACATCAGTACAAGACCTACAGATCGACACAGAGACATCAGTACCAGACCTACAGATCGACACAGAGACATCAGTACCAGACCTACAGATCGACACAGAGACATCAGTACAAGACCTACAGATCGACACAGAGACATCAGTACAAGACCTACAGATCGACATCAGTACGAGACATAGGCCATCATGACAACAACATAATAGAGAGACCAGAAAGGGCCGTAAACCTGTATATCAGCACCGAGACAACAGATGGCCACAAACATCCACAATGACACAGAACACCAGATAGAGCCGTGGACCTACATAATAACAACTAGACAGAATACGAAGTCACCTTATTTTATATTGTCCACTTGCAAAATACGTATAACTTACTGATGTACATGACAGTGAGTTTAACTATAATAAAACAATGATCAACTTTGTTTACTGACTGACCTTGGCGTACAGTATGTCACAGAGTTCCTTCTGCGTCTTCAAGTACTCAGCCTTTGTCGTCGCCAACTCCTGGTTCACTTTGCTCTCAGCAAACACAACCTTGGCACGGTTCAACAACTCCAGGCGATGTCGACTCCAGTCATTGAGTAGAGCCTTGCGTCGCTTGTGATAGTGCTGGTGCATCAGAGTCCAATCCTCATGCGCCACCTGATATGTAATCAAACATAAATATTTGCCCCAAAACAATCACAATCATTTAATTTTTCTAATTAGTTGGTGTAACAGAACTTTAAACTATATACCAATTGTAATATATTTTATATCATGATTGTGTACATCTGACAATACATTTACCTATCGGTAGTGACAAACGAGTTGTTCCTCTGTTTGTCCTCAGAGTCAAGCTACAACGTTTCACATAACATTCGTGTAACTAAAAGTCTAAACTATTCTCGACTCACAAGTTGTGCGCGTGTTTTGTGAGGCAGGTGGCGCCGCAAGCGGTCGAGGTAGAGCGTGCGTCTGTGTGGGACGTCATAGCCGTACTGGTCCACGACGGTTTGGTAAACGAAGTCATCGTCAGCTGACCAGCCTCCAGTCGCTGATCTGTGTGATATGGTGCACATCAGTTAGAATACACATCTTTAAAATGCATGCTCCTGCAAACTTCTGTGGCATTACTGCAAGCTTCTGTGCATGCTTTGTGCAACACGTGATGTTTCAATTATTTTGCTCCCCGCAGTGCATATTACGTCATTCGCCTGCTATGAATCTTCCACCATTATTATCCAATACACCACCTCTACGCATAGTAATATGCATTTACACCACTTCATAAATATGCACATCTGAATCAATATTCAAAAGTGTACAAAGGTGTTAAATACATGTGATAAAATGTGCCTTATTTGTATTATCAACATATCATGAGACTGTTCATGGATTCGTGAACAGTTCACAACACACCTCAAGGCTGGTTCATGTTCGTCTTCCAAATCGTTTAGTCTCTCGTCATATTTACAGTCGATGATGATGAACTCTTGAAGGACAGCTGCACGAAGGGTGTCGTCATCACAGTCAAGGTCATATGCTTCAGGTGGAATCCCCATCTCGACCTTGTGTTCTGATGACGGTACAAATTCTGGCAGAGTGTCTGAATCATAACATAGATGACAAAGCATTATAATTATCACCACTATTCATGCAAAATAATTCAGTAACGTTCACAAACATTGTTAGGAAAACAGCTTTTTCAAATAACAAAAACGGTTCACGTATTAGAAGTTGAACACCTGACAGAGACCAGGTGCCTATTTCCTAGAGCAGTTGCATAGAATTTGTGTAGCTTTGATAACCCGTGGAGGTGACATCATCGACTTGATAGTTGTGTCATTGGTGTCACTAGATTCGGTAACGTATCTGCTGTGCATGTGGCTTTATAATGGACGTTTTTAAATGAGTGCTGTTCGAGTCAATCAACAAAAGAGTTTGCAGATTTGCATTGCAGACAAATACACCATACATGTTTATACTTTGTATCAAGAGTAGATCGTTGTATTTATTATTGTATTGATCAGAAGACATAAGTATAATATGTCAAACCACCTGTCAACTCAGATTCCAGGATCTGTTGTTGCTCCCGCAGTGATCCCAGAATCCTCTCCTGCTGATCTTTCACTGAGTCAATGACCTTCAAAATGGCTTCTGGGTCTTCTGCCCCTGCTGCATGTCTGGCTTTCTCGTGTTGGAGAACCCAGTATTGAAGATCTTCTCTAAGAAAAAACATTATTATTTAGGCTTTTGTTACTTTAATGCCATGTTATAATAATTGGTACAGTTTTCATAATGTATTGCACATTGACAAGTGTGTATTTTAAGGGGATAATAATCTTGAACAAATTTATCTGCCATTTATGTAAGCACATCCAAATTACAATTGGTCATATCTTGAAGGCTTTTGTTTTCAGCTTCCTGTCACCACATATGCCCAACAACATCCTGATGGGTGACAACTAACCCCAAAACCGGACTTATTTTCTCGATGGTTTGGTTTAATAAGTAGAATGTTATCTTAAAAAACTGTCTTAATGTTGTATTAACTATGATATCACTAATGCTTTACTAATTATGTTATTATAAACAAAACATAACATATCTATGCATGCTCCAATGGTAGTATGTTCCACTGGTAGAACTTTGTAAAGCCCCTTTGTGCATGGTAAATAATCAGGGTACATTCTAGACTGCTGAATCCAGATACATGCTACTAAATATTGCTATCCTTGGTGGAACTTGGTAATAGAACAATCAACATAATACTGACTCATACAGAGAACAATACATAACTGATTCTGAGAATCACAAAACGTCATAAATATAGATAGTTTAAACAATTAACAATTATAAATTTAAACTATCTATTGTCTAAGTTCACTGAATAGTTACTGAAATGTTATAATATATTTCACTAATTTTAGCTGAGTTTGTAAAGAACATAAAATACGACAACATGACAACAGTTCATAATTATTATTTATTATTATTTGTCACTAACCTCAAAGACCAGACAGGATCAACCGTGTCCTTCTTGAAGTTTATAAAGTCATTGTCAAGTTGAGCTGCAGCACTTTCCAACTCCTCAAAGTTCTCACTCGTGTCATCAACGTTGAGGCTGTGTCTCATATGTAGGTCAAGGTCAGCCTGTTAGCCGATCACACGAGACATATTATTAAAGCATTAGTTTAGTGTGTACAAACTGGTGGCAGGGGAGACATTCGTAACAGGCTAGGGTGAACACTGACATTGTATGCATTGTTGCTTTCTATTGTTCTGTCCATTGTCAAAAAACAGTGAGTGACAGAGTTGGATTAACGTGAACATGGTGAACATGGACTAAGTTTCACATTGGTACTAAAAATATACCTATCTGTCGTCAATTCATGAAGAATCTAACAAATAAAAAACTTACAACGTTAATAAAAGATTGGGAAATAACTATTATACTAACACTCATTAACATTTATACTATGTCATCTTCAGAACATGAACAGTAGCCTCAATATACCAAACAGAAGTAAAGTAAACCAAAACAGCTATATCTGTTCCAAAACATTAACACATGATAATCTCGTCTCAACCATTTACCTAGATCATTGTCACCAGAAACTACCGCTTATAGTAACATCCCTAAAGCCCACTTTAAAGGTGCATTCACAACTGCTCACTACTGTCTGATGTCCAACCTGTAGTTTCTTGCGGAGTGCGTTCAGCCGTAACCACTCCCTCTGCCACGCCTTCTTGTGCTGCTTCAACAGGTTCTGTTCACGCCCCAACTTTGATACATTCTGCAGCTTCTTCACCTTGATCAGATTCTCATGACCTTGAAACCTCTTATGGGCCAGCATTGACTTCATCTGGTCATAGTCAACGGCCTTGTAGGTGCTTGCTGCAAGACCATCTTTCACTCTCCGCACAAGTCTCTCTGTCAGGTGGTAGCAGTAAAAGTATGCTTCATGATGGTGATCAGGTCATGTGGTACATAGCGATTTTTATAAGCCACCATCACCCAGCAAACTCTCACATACATACAATAAAGGTTTAGATAAAATTAATAGTTTACAACAATACTACTAAAATAATAATAAATAATAAAATAATATATTTATAATAACATAAATTACTAATACATATAATTATAAATGAGTAAACAACATATTAGGAATCTGTGCCATCTGTCC
Organism: Ridgeia piscesae; assembly: GCA_025642075.2. Taxonomy (NCBI): domain Eukaryota; kingdom Metazoa; phylum Annelida; class Polychaeta; order Sabellida; family Siboglinidae; genus Ridgeia; species Ridgeia piscesae. The sequence goes on along the minus strand of JAODUO010001582.1, from coordinate 104,831 downwards.
TACATTGAAATCAAACTGTCAATGACATATACAAATTAATTTTTAAAATTTACCATTTCAACGCCAAAATATATTAGGCCTACATATAGTTAAGTCTAAAATTACATGTAACTACAATCAACAGAATATTACTACTAATGTTACTGCTAGTTTTAAATAGGTAGAATAATTGAAATCTGAATAGCATTTGTTTATTCTTTGTAGTAAAATGTTCCTTGCATTTAGCATACAGATGAACAACAATAACTGTTTAACAAGCACATGACCAAAATATTGATAACTATTAAATATCAAAATAAATGTTATCGGGTTCTAAATGAAATAAGAAGATAGACTGAACAAGACGTAATTGAAAGTGAGGTTGTTTTGGGGGATAAATGTGGCATCAGATTGACACGGACAGTTTTTTGAGCAATTCGTACCTGCTTCGTGTGCCCGGTGGTTGGTTACAAACGTGCGCATGTCCCTCCCTGTCATAGTGTCACCAACGTGATGCACAGGACATCAGAGTAGGTGTGATGATAACGCATGTTCTGATCACTGTGACAACCTCCACAATATGATGCATGCACAAACAACAATGATCATGTATTTTATTCAAGTTATAAAAGCTTAGTCATTAACATTGCTGCAGACAATTATAATATATTATGTGAAATAAGTGCGTAAATATATTCTGTGTACAAATATATAATCTGATTTTTCAATGTCCAGGTTATTTTTCATAAAGAAATAATCCAAAAGTTATCAGATATAATGCATTTATGAATCCATCAGTTAAAAAAGTCAATAGACAATATGAGTCAAAATTACTTAATTTATCTAAATAATGTTTTTATGTTGTCTGCTCATTCAGATTTGTTGTAGTGCAAAGTCCCCACAGGGGCATCATGCTCTAGTTTGCTTGGTCAGGTTAAAATCCTGCAATGAAGCCTTGAAGGCATCGAGGTTGTTGGGGATAAACGCACTAGATGGAAGTCTGTTCCACTCTGCTATTGTTTGGTGAAAGAAGCTGTATTTGTAGTAGTTGTTGGAGGTGGATATCTGTCTGTATTTACGTGGGTGGATGGATCTTGTTTGGTTGTGTCTGAGCTTGAGATATTGGTTGAGGTCAATGTTTAGGATATTGTTTGTTATTTTGTATATAGTGGAAAGTCTGGCCTCGATCAGCCCTCTTCGGTTCCAAGATAGATCCAGACACTTCCCAGCTGTAGTTATGGAAAACAAACATTGCTGCCCGGTGCTGGTCCCCCTCTAGATGATTGATATTTTGAGTGGTATATGGGTTCCACTATATCATTTCCAGTAAAAGGAAGTAAGATACTATTTTAAAATTGTGTTTTAGATCAATTTAATGCAGTTGAGTCGATGTAAATAAGATGATGTTACAGGGCGTGACCAATTACCGTATGCCAGAAGCATCAGTCGAAATATAAAAAACAATTAGAAATATTTTTTTAATTTATGCTTAAAACAGATAAACCTGCATTACATAGAATAAAAATTAATGATGTAGCTTTAGTTTGGGGGACATATTCGCAAATCGCAAGACATAGCCTTTGTCATGATGCGTCTGGGGTGCGTTAGCTGCTCACGCCCTCTGACATCACCTTGTTTATGTCGACTCAATGGCATTAAATTGATCTAAAACACAATTTTTTTAATAATATCTGACTTCTTTTTAACGGAAGTAATGTAGAATGAGATTCCATAAATATACACATCGAAACAAATTGGTCAAATCGTTTTGAAAAGGCCCTAATAATTTAGGTAGGTTAACTGGAAGATTACACAATTTGAGGGAGGTTCCTGGAGAAATATGGGTGGGCATGTCATTTATATTTAGAAGGAAGAGGAGGGGACCAAGAACAGTCCCCTGTGGGACTCCAGAGGCAGAGCTCACGTGTACCTGACAGCTGACTTGCTTAAAAATTAGCAATAAATTAGTTTAAAGCTACTGTTCTGTGGAATCCACAAAGGTACACAATTTCATAATAAAATTAAAGCATTACCCTCTATATTACGTGGTTCACCTATGTACTACAAATACAATCCATAAGTAGCTTAACGCTGGCAGAGGCGTGGGCGATAAAATGGCATTATGACGGATATGTTCATAAAAACGTTAAAATCAGGCAACTTGTTTTCGCATATCAATGCAACTTAGAGCTAATTGTTTGATTTCATAAATGTTAATTTCAGTTGATATAGTTTCTCTTCTAATAAAACTGCATTACCGAAAATAATAACCTTCTCCGTCGGTTGCTCGAATGTAAACAATGCCGTTGCTCAGCGAGTCTGGGACATCGTTCTCGCACTCTCCGTTTAGTG
>JAODUO010001582.1:80000-92500 GCA_025642075.2 Ridgeia piscesae | reverse complement strand
TTAATTCTTCTTTAGGCAGAGATGGTTTCTTAAGAACTGGATTAAGATGGGCACATTTAAAATCGTCAGGGAAAAAGCCGTAGCATAAAGATGCATTTATGATATCTGTTATTGGTTTAATTAATACGTCAAGGCATGCTTTCAGTAGTATGGTGGGGATTGGATCAAGGTCACACGATTTACTTGGGGATGACATGATGATTATTCTCACTTCAGTAGTTGTAGCTGGTTCAAACGATGCAAGTTGAAAATTTAGTTGTGGAAAGTCTGCATGAACCGTGTGCGGAGTATGACCTGTGAAAGTTGATTGTATAACGCTAATTTTGTCTTTAAAATGTCTCGAAAAAGAGTTACACAATGACTTGATTGATGCATGAGTTGGTAGAGAAGGAGCAGGCCGCCTGTGTAAGATTTTATTGATGCATTCCCATAGCTGTTTTGGCGTAGCAGAATTTGTTGATACCATGTTCTCATAATAATGCGACTTTGCTTTTGATTATATGTTAATCAGTATAAGTTATAACTATTGTAGCTTCCTGACCGCCAATCAATGTTTTATCGAAACAGAACTGACTTCATAATGTTAAACGTCGAATGTTTATAAGAATCCCGACGCTGTCACTCAAATCGCCGCGAGAGACACCCACCCTTTGACCTTTACCAACTGGGAGTCGTGCACATGGCTGAGTCTGGCGTTAATGGCGTCAACTTGTGTTCATGTGATATTGCATCGCGTGATCATGCATTTCCTTCTGGGCTTTTAGCTACGCCTACAACGGTTTCGAAAACGCCTCGTGATCGATGTTTACACAGAGTTAAGCGCCCTTACTGCGTCTATTTTCAACCCCTAAATGGTACATGAAAACATATTTTGACTGTCTACGCTATAATAGGTATAATTTATATCATAAATAAAAACCAATGAACGGACCATGTCGCTTTAATATAGAACATTCACAAGTCACTTTACATTAAGATTGCACCTCACAATGTTAAGTATTTATTCGAGGCAACAGAAATCCGTTGTAATTTGAAGATGAACAATGATTATAGCATAATCACATTTACCAAAACAAAGTTAAACCAGTGCCCAACGATCACAGATGTCGTATTTCGTGAACCTCCCGCCTCCCGCCTCCCGCCTCCCGCCTCCCGCCTCCCGCCTCCCGCCTCCCGCCTCCCGCCTCCCGCCTCCCCCCGCCTCCCTCCGCCTCCCGCCTCCCGCCTCCCGCCTCCCGCCTCCCGCCTCCCGCCTCCCGCCTCCGCCTCCTGCCTCCGCCTCCCGCCTCCCGCCTCCGCCTCCCGCCTCCGCCTCCCGCCTCCCGCCTCCCGCCTCCCGCCTCCCGCCTCCCGCCTCCCGCCTCCCGCCTCCCGCCTCCCGCCTCCCGCCTCCCGCCTCCCGCCTCCCGCCTCCCGCCTCCCGCCTCCCGCCTCCCGCCTCCTGCCATACACACGGTGAAGCATCATCGGGACAGAAAACGATTGATCTTGGCGTTCATGTTGACTATTCGTGGAATCTCATGATTTTGCCAATATCAACTGAGTTGTGAGTTTTTTGGCTAAACACTATCCAGCCTATCTACACTTATGGTGACCTGGTTATATGTAGCTATTAGGAAATCCGTAGACTGTGATTTACATAACTCAACATCTTGAGCTGAATCAGCCACGCCCGTGTCCCGGCTTTGGCTATTTCAAGAGGCTTCTCTGGAATGTTCACTTCGGTCTAATTTACATCGAGGCGCAATATTAAATTTGTTTTACTGACGATCTAGGCTGTTGGCGCTGTATTCAGTTGCAACACTCGATGCGCGCTGGATCGATCAGACACGGGGAGAGACAGGTAATGAAGACAGCATCGCGTGTATTGTCTGTCGGAAGAGTTTCGTAGTAGAGTAAGAGTATTAGCGCAGTGGAGCAGTAGCTTGAGCTTCGGACTCTCGATTAAGATAACCGGCTTGTAATCCTGTGCTACCGTGTCAAACATTGAGCATATTGTTTCACTGTTTGTGCGTGCATATTGTTTCACTGTTTGTGTGTGCATATTGTTTCACTGTTTGTGCGTGCATATTGTTTCACTGTTTGTGTGTGCATATTGTTTCACTGTTTGTGCGTGCATATTGTTCGCGCATTAATTGCGGAGTTGCTGGATATTTCCCGGAGGAGTCGAGACGGTGTTCGTTTGAACAGGTTCGTTTGAGCGCTTTCACCAATCCCGAGGATTGGATACTGTGCTGTGTAAGAACTTCCTGTTTTACTTTCGTTGACGCTGCTAGGTAATCGGTGAATGCGACGTTCTGACGGTTACGCCTTTGCATCATCGTCAATGTATTTAAACTTATAAGAAATTCAGTGTATCATTTATTTTGTTAGTCGTGTTGTAGTGAACAGAATGGTTAAAATGTCAACTGGAATTTGTTATGGTTCTTGTATAAATAAAACAAAATAGTGGTAATGTCAGTGTGTTTAATAGCGTAGGTACTAGTCTAGCTCAACTTAAGTAGGACGAGTTTTGTGCATTTGAAGTGTGGAACATTTGTCAAGTCTGAATTACCTGGTAAGTACAGAATTAGTCGGCCTCACAGTCAATTACGGTGACTCGTCGTGTGTATCTACTGACGTCAACAAGGCGAAGTGCAGCTGGCAGTGTTAACAAACTGCAGAAACTAACTTCACAATAACAGTTATGTTCTGGTTGTCTGATAAAAAAAAATGTGAGTACACCATTTTACTCATGTGTCATAGTTTATATAATAGCTCTTCACTATCGGCGGCACCAGTTAATTTAACAGTAATGTCTCTTCTACACGGAACGAGAAAGAGCATTCCATGGATTGCCTGCCTCTCGTCTGCTGTCTTCCAAACTTCCCTGCATGGATGCCTCAAGACTCTAGCAGGACTTACTAGTAGTACATTGCGGGCACTGGACATGTTGAGACCGAAGGCTAATATGTTAGGGATCTAGAAAGACAACTTTGATTCCAAACCCAGCTCATTAGTTTCAGCAGGCAAAGAATGTAGGAGATTGAAACGTCTTACTTTAAATAAAAAGCTTGGAAACGAGACATGCGCCAACAGATTGATTAAAGGGTACGTATTAAAGGTGTTGTATTTAAATTATATAAATTTCCATATGTTATATTCCGTACTCAGATCGAATTTAAATAAAATAATAATTACGTAGTGTATATAAAAAGTACGTAAATCCGTTGTTTTATTAATATACGTGATGGTGTCGTCCGAAGAGACGATCTAGAAAGACTTCTTCAAGTATTTGAAGAAACGATAGAATTACTACAACTATAATTATTTGTTTCAGCGTTGAAACAACCGTTTGACGACATGACGAACTCTGTGGTGAGATAAACATATTCTATGTACATATGTATGAGTGTGCCGGCGTATAATTGTGTAAACGAATGTTTTGTGTGTGTGTGTGTCTACTGAAGATCGGCTGGTTGTTGTTTGTGTTTCGTGTGTGTGTGTGTGTGTGTGTGTGTGTGTGTGTGTGTGTGTGTGTGTGTGTGTGTGTGTGTGTGTATGTATGTGTGTGTTTCGTGTGTGTTTCGTGTGTGTTTCGTGTGTGTTGTGTTGTGTTGTGTGTGTGTGTGTTGTGTGTGTGTGTGTGTGTGTGTGTGTGTGTGTGTGTGTGTGTGTGTGTGTGTGTGTGTGTGTGTGTGTGTGTGTTTTGAGAGAGAGAGAGAGAGAGAGAGAGAAAGGAGAGAGATGGAGAGAGAGAGAGTGAGAGAGAGAGAGAGAGAGAGAATGAGTAAGAGAGATAGAGTGAGTTCTCGTTTGTGTGTGCGGCGTGCGTGCGTGCGTGCGTGCGTGCGTGCGTGCGTGTGTGCGGGTATGCGTGTGCTCGTTTATGAGTGTGTTTGGTTGTTTGGTTGTTTGACATTTATTCTCCCGTTACAGCAACGTTACAGTAACGTTACTTTTCTGACTGACGTTTTATAGGCGCTGGCCAGCAAAATAGCCAAGTTAAATATCATCGCTTTGCTCTCCCTGTTAGTGACAGTTTAGAAGCTAATCAGTATTTACAAAATATGATACAAATGTATTCATTTGGATAACAGTCTGGAAAACATCAGGCGTCTGTAGGTGTGAACGGTGTAACCAAGTTTGGGTGTGTGGTTTATGGATTTTTATGTGTTTTGTTATTCTGAAATTGTAGGTGACGTTGTTGATTCTGGTTGTCATGGTAACTAACATGCCGAACTCAGAGGCGGAATTTGGTATGTATTGGTAAGCATAATATAAAATATAAACAAACACGCCAGCTGAACGAGTGTAACATTTTAATATTTAGAAATATATTAGCAAAATCAGATTACAATTCTGTGTTATCTGCTATTGATCCAAATGAAGCATATAATAATTGTATGCAAATATATAAATCATTATTTGAAATATCATGCCCAGTTAAAACTACCAAAATAAATAGAAAATATATTAAAAGAGAACCCTGGATAACGTCTGGCCTACTTGTTTCGTCAATAAATAAAGACAAACTACTCCGAAGAAAGTGACATAAACCACATATGGAGAGAGAGAATGCTTATAGAGCTTATTGTAGAATATACAATAAGACAAAAAGAGCGGCAAAGACTAAATATTATGCTGAGATATTGGAAGAACGCAAACACAGCATCAAAGACACATGGATCATACTGAGGCAGGTTGTCTCAAAACAAAAAGTATGTTTACATTTCCCTGAAACTTTCAGTGTAAATGGAGAAAAAGTGTCAAACTATAGCATTATTACTGAAGAATTTAATAATTTCTTTGCCAAAATAGGTAAAACAGTAAGCGAATCTGTACCTTCTCCTACAACCTCATTTTATTCGCAATTAAAGGATAGATCTCTAAATTTCTTCATGCAACCAACTGATATATACGAGATTAAAAATGTAGTAACAAATCTAAAAAAAAATGCACTGTAGGTTTTGACAGTTTATCTACAAAACTTATCCAGCAGACTATAGGAGAAATAATCATACCATTTAGGCTATTATAAATCAATCCTTTGTTACTGGTGTTGTCCCAGAAAATCTCAATGTTGCTAAAATTACTCCAATATATAAATCAGGAAATAAGAATATTTTTAATAATTATAGACCAATAAGTATTCTACCTGCACTTTCCAAAATAATGGAAAACATCGTGTGTAATAGATTAGTAAATTATTTGGAGAAATATAATATTCTATATAAACATCAACATGGATTTCGCTCTAAACATTCCACTATGCACCAAATATTGCATTTACTCAAAGATATAGCAGATGCAAATGAAAAATTTCTAAAGATATTACAATGGCTGTATTTCTTGATTTATCCAAAGCATTTGACACTATTAATCATGATGTGTTGCTATATAAATTATGTCATTAGGGAAATTTAAAAGGGCATCAGTAATAAATGGTTCTCCAGTTACCTCTCTAATCGTAAACAGTACATTGACATGAATGAGTGCAAATCACCACTGATAACATTAACTCATGGAGTACCACAAGGATCCGTATTAGGACCTGTGCTTTTTCTCATCTATATTAATGATATATCAAATTCGACCTCTCTTAACTTATTATCTTTTGCTGATACAACAATTTATCATTCAGATTATGATGTTGATAATTTAACCCTAACGCTAAACAACGAATTAAAAATATATACAATTGGCTGTGTGCAAACAAACTGTGTTTGAATGTTAAGAAGACACAATATTGTATCTTTAGTCCTAAAAATAGTAACTATGAAGTAAAAGGCAGTGTTAAAATAAACAATGAAGTTATTAACGAGATTGGCAAGTATAACAAAGATGAATCAGTAAAATTCCTAGGAATATATATAGATAAACACTTAACATGGAAACAACACATTAATATAATCAGCTCGAAAATATCTCGAGCCATTTTTGCAATAAATAGGGTGAAACATATCTTACCACATAAATCACTAAAATCATTATATTATACTATAATTCACAATCATATCACATATGGTATACAAGCTTGGGGTAACGGAAACACAAAGAAACTAGACATTTTACAAAAACGTGCAATAAGAATAATTAATAAAAAAGGATATAGGAGTCTGCAAAAATACTGAAAATCGTAGATGTATTTAAACTGCAGGCTTCGTTATTTATGTATGATTTAGAACATGATTTATTACCTAAATCGTTCAGAATTTTTTTAATGAAAAAAACTGCTGATACAGATAAAAGAATAACCAGACAATTCAAGCTTCTTATTCATGAGAAACCCAGAACTAAACTTTCTTTGAAGCTACCTATACATAATTGTACAAGAATATAGAACAACATTGATAAACAAATAAGAAATGTTAATCACCGGTTGAAGTTTAAACAAATGTTACGTGTTTTCTACTTAGACACTTACAAAAGTCTAGTAATATGTTTAAACCCTAGATGTCAAGAATGCAATGAAGTTGCTACATACCATAGTGTTTTATTTCATAGTTATAACATGCACAAGTCATGCTAAATCTTGTTTGGATTCATACATGCTTATCCATGCTTATTACAAAAAAAACATATTTATACAAATTTATATTGTAATTGGTTCAAGAATCTCAGATATCACCAGAAACAGTGACAAACTGCATACTTGATATATTCATTGTATTAGTACAGTCTTGGTGATGTCTAACAATATGTATTATTTTACTTTGATAATTCTCCTTCTTGTATTGTGTTGTAATACTACAAACGTGTATTGTATATCTATAGTAATGATGGTTATTTTTTAATGATGATGGTGTCACTGGAAGACGGCTTTTAGCCAAGTGACAGCCATGCAGTGCAACATGCTGACAATTTATTATTATGCTTATGTTTGTTCTTGTACATGCTGCGTTGCGAATACAGTTACTCTTTCTTACTTTTACTCATCGTGTCGCTTTCTACATACAACGATAACGTGACGATTTCGCATCCTTCCAATGAGACAAGTAGCTTGTTGTTTATGACCTACGTAGCTATTATTGAACCCAATATCATATTTTCCATTTCCAGGAAGAGTCGCCGATCGAACGTGTTGGTCCAAGTGCCTGATTGCACACCATGATTGCCATCTTATATGCAATGGCCGGGAAAAGGTGAAATTCCCCAGATGCTACATGGCTTGCGTCAGAGAGGACGGAAAATGCAATCAGAAATGTCGTTTCTGAGAACAGTGTTGATTTAGGATTAGGATTTAGGAAGAATACAGTTGTATTACTTGCTGTGTTTTGAACTTTTTTACTTACCCCTTTGTAAAATCTTCACGAAGATAACTGGGTCAAGGAATTACCCCAAAATAAAATTAAAAATGGGTTTAGAAAAACCACCTACCCTCGGGGATTAATTCTTTTTCCCGGGTTTTATATCATGCCAACGTAAAAGAACCGCTCTATAGCTCTATAGCTCTATAGCTCTCCTCTCTCTCCCCTCTCTCTCTCTCTCTCTCTCTCTCTCTTATATATATATATATATATATATATTTGAGAGAAAGAGAGAGAGAAAGGAAATTTTATATATATATATATATATATATATATATATATATATATATATATATATATATATATATATATATATATATATATATATATATATATATAAAATATATATATATATATATATATATATATATATTTATATATATATATTTTTTTTTAAATATATATATATATATATAAAAAATATATATATATATATTTTTATATATATATAAAAATTTATATATATATATATATATATATATATTTTTATATATATATAATCCCTCTCCCTCCCTCTCCCTCCCCTCTCCCTCTCCCTCTCCCTCTCCCCTCCCTCTCCCTCTCCCTCTCCCTCTCCCTTTTCCCTCTCCCTCCCCTCCCTCTCCCTCTCCCCCCTCCCCTCTCCCTCCCCCTCTCCCTCTCCCTCTCCCTCTCCCTCTCCCTCTCCTCCCCTCTCCCTCTCCCTCCCCCTCTCCCTCTCCCTCTCCCTCTCCCTCTCCCTCTCCCCCTCTCCCTCTCCCTCTCCCTCTCCCTCTCCCTCTCCCCCTCTCCCTCCCTCTCCCTCTCCCCCTCTCCCTCCCCCTCTCCCTCTCCCTCCCCTCTCCCTCTCCCTCCCCCTCTCCCTCCCCCCTCTCCCTCTCCCCCTCTCCCTCTCCCTCTCTCCCTCCCCTCCCCTCTCCCTCTCCCTCCCCCTCTCCCTCTCCCCTCTCCCTCTCCCTCTCCCTCCCCCTCTCCCTCTCCCTCTCCCTCTCCCTCTCCCTCTCCCTCTTTCCCCTCTCCCTCTCCCTCTCCCTCTCCCTCTCCCTCTCCCTCTCCCTCCCCCTCTCCCTCTCCCTCTCCCTCTCCCTCTCCCTCTCCCTCTCCCTCTCCCTCTCCCTCTCCCCCCCTCCCCTCTCCCTCTCCCTCTCCCTCTCCCTCTCCCTCTCCCTCTCCCTCTCCCTCTCCCCCTCCCTCTCCCTCTCCCCCGCTCCCTCTCCCTCTCCCTCTCCCTCTCCCTCTCCCTCTCCCTCTCCCTCTCCCTCTCCCTCTCCCTCCCCTCCCCCTCTCCCTCTCCCTCTCCCTCTCCCTCTCCCTCTCCCTCTCCCTCTCCCTCTCCCCCCCTCCCTCCCCCCCTCTCCCCCCTCCCCCCTTCCCTCTCCCTCCCCCTTTTCTCCTCTCCCTCTCCCTCTCCCTCCCCCCCTCTCCCTCTCCCTCCCCCTCCCCCTCCCCCTCCCCCTCCCCCTCCCCCTCTCCCTCCCCCTCTCCCTCTCCCTCTCCCTCTCCCTCTCCCTCTCCCTCTCCCTCTCCCCTCCCCCTTTTCCTCCCTCTCCCTCTCCCCCTCTCCCTCTCCCCTCTCCCTTCCCTCTCCCTCTCCCTCTCCCTCTCCCCTCTCCCTCCCTCCCCTCCCCCTCCCCCTCCCTCCCCTCCCCTCCCCCTCCCCCTCCCTCCCCCTCCCTCTCCCCTCCCCCCCCTCCCCCCCCTCCCCCTCCCCCTCCCTCTCCCCCTCCCTCTCCCTCTCCCTCTCCCTCTCCCTCTCCCTCCCCTCCCCCTCCCTCTCCCTCCCCCTCTCCCTCTCCCTCTCCCTCTCCCTCTCCCTCTCCCTCCCCCTCTCCCTCTCCCTCTCCCCTCCCCCCCTCCCCCTCCCTCCCCCCTCCCCCCTCCCCCCTCCCCCCTCCCCCCTCCCCCTCCCTTTTCCCCTCCCCCTCCCCCTCCCTCTCCCCCTCCCTCTCCCTCTCCCCTCCCTCTCCCTTTTCCCTCTCCCTCTCCCTCTCCCTCTCCCCCCTCCCTCCCCCTCTCCCTCTCCCTCCCCCCCCTCCCCCTCCCCCTCCCCCTCCCCCTCCCCCCTCCCCCCCCCCCCTCCCCCTCCCTCCCTCCCCCTCCCCTCCCCCCCCCCTCCCTCTCCCCCTCCCTCTCCCCCTCCCCCTCCCTCTCCCCCTCCCTCTCCCCCTCCCCCCTCCCCCCCCCCCTTTTTCCCCCCTCCCCTCCCCCTCCCCCCCCCCCTCCCCCTCCCTCTCCCTCTCCCCCCCCCCCCTTCCCCCCTCCCCCTCCCCTCCCCTTTTTTCCCCCTTCCCTTTTTTCCCCCTCCCCCTCCCCTCTCCCTTTTTCCCTCTCCCTTTTCCCCCTCCCCCCTTTTTTCCCCCTCCCCCTCCCCTTTCCCCCTTCCCCCTTTTCTCCCCCTTTCCCCTTTCCCCCTCCCTTCCCCCTCCCCCTTCCCTTTTTTCCCCTTTCCCCCTTCCCTTTTTCTCCCCCCTTTTCCCCCTTTTTCCCCCTTTTTTTCCCCCTTTTTTTCCCCCTGGGAAGCGAAACAATTTAAGTGCTACAAAGTTAGTATATTCATTTATAGACATAATATACTAATACACTAGACACACGTATAAACTGGTACCGCTAGTCACGTTTAGTTGTTCCTAAATTATGATGTAGTATGACGGACGCACTTCGTGACTTATTAACTACGACAAGTGAATAACTCCACTCGTCCACGTCTACGCATGTCACGTTCTCATTTCCAGAAAACACGATCCGCCATCAAAACAAATATCATCCTTCACAAACTAGCCACACCTTGCCATGTGTATTTACTCATGCTAAGCATTAGTGGCCATGGTCAATACACTCGCGGCTGCTCAAGTGTACCTATTACACAGTACAACCAGCGTCAGGCCCAGGCATGTGCACATCGATACAACGCTTAGTAATGGTTTTAAGTCGTTGTCGGGATAGATGTGTACAAGAAAGAACTCTATTCGAATTGACATACCCACACAAATGATAGTGCTGCTTTGGTAAAGATTGCAATCAGTCAGTTAATTTCACATATTGATATCTTTGTTAGTTTCTTTCTTTCAAAATGTAAGTTATACTATATGATTTTAATGTTGGTTTGTATTGACGCTTGTGTATAATATAGGCTACTGTGTACGTTAATTAATTTTGTTTAATGCTATAAAACTTTAGTACCTAGTACATGTGTGCTGCTGATAGCACAATGAAAGGGAACATGACATGAATTAAAGACATTGCTCCGCACACACGACAAATGCTATCAATGCCTCATCCATATTGTACACGATGGGCCGCGATAACACTTCAAAACATTGCCATGATCGGTTGAACACACGCTCACGCATACACATGTGCGAACACCTACACACAATTACATCCATCTCTTAACTTATTATCCACCTTCTCTACCAACTCATGCATCAATCAAGTAATTGTGTAACTCTTTTTCGAGTCATTTTAAAGACAAAATTAGCGTTATACAATCAACTTTCACAGGTCATACTCCGCACACGGTTCATGCAGACTTTCCACAACTAAATTTTCAACTTGCATCGTTTGAACCAGCTACAACTACTGAAGTGAGAAAAATCATCATGTCATCCCCAAGTAAATCGTGTGACCTTGATCCAATCCCCACCATACTACTGAAAGCATGCCTTGACGTATTAATTAAACCAATAACAGATACCCTAAATGCATCTTTATGCTACGGCCTTTTTTCCCCGACGATTTTAAATGTCCCATTTAATCCAGTTCTTAAGAAACCAAATCTGCCTAAAGAAGAATTAAACAGTTACAGACCTATTTCCAACCTAAGTTTTATTTCAAAAATATTTTAAAAGGGTTTTAGTTAAACGTCCCAGATCTCACATCTACAAAAATGGTCTATCCCAAAGTGTCGCAGTCTGCATATAAACAATTTCATTCACAGAAACTGCTCTTTTAAAAGTACACAATGACATTAACCTCAACATCGACAATGGAAAAGGGTTTCCGCCCTGACCCTTTCTTGACCTATCCGCCGCTTTCGACACCATCGACCACAATATTCTCATTAAAGTCTATCAACAAGGGGACGGCATATCTTTGGACAGCCCTGAGCTGGTTTACTTCATATCTTACTGACAGACAGCAACCATTAAAATAGGTAACTCTTTTCAGACATGTTGCCCACGTCTTTTGGTGTCCCACGGGGGTTTTGTTTTGGGGCCTTTGCTTTTTACTTTATACACAACACCTTTAAGCTCTGTTATCCAAGGTCACAACTTGGATCATCACCCTTTTTGCCGATGACACCCCAATCTACATTTCGTTGACTACACCAGATGCTTGCCGCTCCTTAAACCAGCTCAGGGATTGTCTCCAAGAGGGCTCCCTTTGGATGAAAAATAGTAAACTAAAGTTAAATGCAAACAAGACCGAATTTATCATCATTGGTACCGTAAACGCAGCGTGCAAAACCCCGACGGCTTTTTCCCAAAACATATCCTAAATCAGAGTGTTAAAACCAGCCCCCTCCGTTTCAAATCTCTGAGTTAACTTTGACGAAAGCTTCAATTTCAAACAGCACATATCAAAAACATGCCGTTGCTGTTTTACCATATCCGTGATCTTCGTCGTATTCGCAGATTTTTATCACTTTCTGTTGCTAAAACCATCGCGACAGCTCTAGTAAGCAGCAGACTTGACTACTGCAATTCCCTCCTTTACAATACTGCGAACAAGGATATTGCAAGACTTCAACGTGTCCAGAACTGCTTGGCAAGGGTAGTTACCCGTTCTCCCCGTTTTTCTAGCTCGGTGCCGCTTCTAAAATCATTGCACTGGCTCCCTGTGCATTATCGCATTATTTTCAAGATTTGCACAATATCCTATCAAGCACTCGCATCTAAACAACCAACATATCTAAACTCAATGCTAACTCCAGCAAGGAATTCCAGAGAGCTACGCTCAACCAGTAGTAACCCACTTTACAAACCCCCGGGGTTTAAAACGAAAGCTGGGACCCGAGCTTTCTCGGTTGCTGCACCAACTCTGTGGAATTCGCTTCCTGTCAGTGTCAAGTCGGAAGGTAATATAGTTTCCTTTTCCCCCGACGTCTAAAAAAATATCTCTTTAATGCTGCCTATCCTCCTTAGCTTCCTAGAACCTTCGTTCCCTCCATCAACGACTCACGCACTGTTCTACGTTTACGCAATTGCTTAACCCCCTTTGGGTTTTTTCCGC
>JAODUO010001582.1:67500-75000 GCA_025642075.2 Ridgeia piscesae | reverse complement strand
ACTATTGATTCGGGCGCTATACAAACAAATTGTATTATTTATTATTATTGACCCCAGGACGTGGGCGCCAGTCGTCTTCAGAAGGATTACTTGCACTTTCAATGAGCACGTGTTGTTTCGTCACTCACCAGAATATTTTGTCGTCGTTTACTTAACTAAATCTAAATAATTTGCATAAATCAAATTCGTAAGCTCAAAGAAGTAAACAGATTGCACTAATATAGCATTTTAATCCACAAGTTACACAACTTGCATCCTTGTTGTACCACTCTAGCATACACCTCTTAGTTGTATGCACAATTAGAAGTGTCACTATCATAGGTCGTGTACACGTTTATTTTAAGAATGCACACAAAAAGTGATTGTCCCTCTAAAAACACAATAACTCACCTGCTATAATGATGCTGTCGATACGCAGCAGTCAAATATATCTTAGGCACTTTTACAAGAGCACAACTTGAGATGAAGGCAATTAAGGCATGTATCTACGATGTGAGTTGTTAGTTATTAGTCCAATTTGGCCTTTATTGATAATTTACTATTTAATTTGACATCATTGTACAATGTCATACGACACCTTGTCCAAGCTAATACGTTCACCTTTCAACTAAGCATGATTACTAAAATAAAACATATACTTCATGTTATTTGTTGTTATATTAGATAACTTCAATTACGCCTAAATCCTTACAAACCAAGCCCAGAGGTGCATCAATACATGCCAGATATCAACGAACTGTTATTTATTTAACCGTGATTAAACAGGTTCATTCTTGTAAAGTTATATTGTATGTAATCCATTGGTGTGATGACAATAAACGTGGTGTTCGGGGATATGTTGTATGTAGTCCATTGGTGTGACGGACAATAAACGTGGTGTTCGGGGATATGTTGTATGTAGTCCTTTGGTGTCACGACAATAAACGTGGTGTTCGGGGATATGTTGTATGTAGTCCTTTGGTGTCATGACAATAAACGTGGTGTTCGGGGATATGTTGTATGTAGTCCTTTGGTGTCATGACAATAAACGTGGTGTTCGGGGATATGTTGTATGTAGTCCATTGGTGTGATGACAATAAACGTGGTGTTCGGGGATATGTTGTATGTAGTCCGTTGGTGTGATGACAATAAACGTGGTGTTCGGGGATATGTTGTATGTAGTCCGTTGGTGTGACGACAATAAACGTGGTGTTCGGGGATATGTTGTATGTAGTCCGTTGGTGTGACGACAATAAACGTGGTGTTCGGGGATATGTTGTATGTAGTCCGTTGGTGTGACGACAATAAACGTGGTGTTCGGGGATATGTTGTATGTAGTCCGTTGGTGTGACGACAATAAACGTGGTGTTCGGGGATATGTTGTATGTAGTCCGTTGGTGTGACGACAATAAACGTGGTGTTCGGGGATATGTTGTATGTAGTCCGTTGGTGTGACGACAATAAACGTGGTGTTCGGGGATATGTTGTATGTAGTCCGTTGGTGTGACGACAATAAACGTGGTGTTCGGGGATATGTTGTATGTAGTCCGTTGGTGTGACGACAATAAACGTGGTGTTCGGGGATATGTTGTATGTAGTCCGTTGGTGTGACGACAATAAACGTGGTGTTCGGGGATATGTTGTATGTAGTCCTTGGGTGACGACAATAAACGTGGTGTTCGGGGATATGTTGTATGTAGTCCTTGGTGTGACGACAATAAACGTGGTGTTCGGGGATATGTTGTATGTAGTCCATTGGTGTGACGACAATAAACGTGGTGTTCGGGGATATGTTGTATGTAGTCCATTGGTGTGACGACAATAAACGTGGTGTTCGGGGATATGTTGTATGTAGTCCATTGGTGTGACGACAATAAACGTGGTGTTCGGGGATATGTTGTATGTAGTCCATTGGTGTGACGACAATAAACGTGGTGTTCGGGGATATGTTGTATGTAGTCCTTTGGTGTCATGACAATAAACGTGGTGTTCGGGGATATGTTGTATGTAGTCCATTGGTGTGACGGACAATAAACGTGGTGTTCGGGGATATGTTGTATGTAGTCCTTTGGTGTCATGACAATAAACGTGGTGTTCGAGGATATGTTGTATGTAGTCCATTGGTGTGACGGACAATAAACGTGGTGTTCGGGGATATGTTGTATGTAGTCCTTGGTGTGACGACAATAAACGTGGTGTTCGGGGATATGTTGTATGTAGTCCATTGGTGTGACGACAATAAACGTGGTGTTCGGGGATATGTTGTATGTAGTCCTTGGTGTGACGACAATAAACGTGGTGTTCGGGGATATGTTGTATGTAGTCCATTGGTGTGACGACAATAAACGTGGTGTTCGGGGATATGTTGTATGTAGTCCATTGGTGTGACGACAATAAACGTGGTGTTCGGGGATATGTTGTATGTAGTCCATTGGTGTGACGACAATAAACGTGGTGTTCGGGGATATGTTGTATGTAGTCCTTGGTGTGATGACAATAAACGTGGTGTTCGGGATATGTTGTATGTAGTCCATTGGTGTGATGACAATAAACGTGGTGTTCGGGGATATGTTGTATGTAGTCCTTGGTGTGATGACAATAAACGTGGTGTTCGGGGATATGTTGTATGTAGTCCATTGGTGTGACGACAATAAACGTGGTGTTCGGGGATATGTTGTATGTAGTCCTTGGTGTGATGACAATAAACGTGGTGTTCGGGGATATGTTGTATGTAGTCCATTGGTGTGACGACAATAAACGTGGTGTTCGGGGATATGTTGTATGTAGTCCTTGGTGTGACGACAATAAACGTGGTGTTCGGGGATATGTTGTATGTAGTCCATTGGTGTGATGACAATAAACGTGGTGTTCGGGGATATGTTGTATGTAGTCCTTGGTGTCACGACAATAAACGTGGTGTTCGGGGATATGTTGTATGTAGTCCGTTTGGTGTATGACAATAAACGTGGTGTTCGGGGATATGTTGTATGTAGTCCTTTGGTGTACGACAATAAACGTGGTGTTCGGGGATATGTTGTATGTAGTCCGTTGGTGTGACGACAATAAACGTGGTGTTCAGGGATATGTTGTATGTAGTCCGTTGGTGTGACGACAATAAACGTGGTGTTCGGGGATATGTTGTATGTAGTGTTCGTTGGTGTGACGACAATAAACGTGGTGTTCGGGGATATGTTGTATGTAGTCCGTTGGTGTGACGACAATAAACGTGGTGTTCGGGGATATGTTGTATGTAGTCCATTGGTGTGACGACAATAAACGTGGTGTTCGGGGATATGTTGTATGTAGTCCATTGGTGTGACGACAATAAACGTGGTGTTCGGGGATATGTTGTATGTAGTCCGATTGGTGTGACGACAATAAACGTGGTGTTCGGGGATATGTTGTATGTAGTCCGTTGGTGTGACGACAATAAACGCGGTGTTCGGGGATATGTTGTATGTAGTCCGTTGGTGTGATGACAATAAACGTGGTGTTCGGGGATATATTGTATGTAGTCCGTTGGTGTGACGACAATAAACGCGGTGTTCGGGGATATGTTGTATGTAGTCCGTTGGTGTGACGACAATAAACGTGGTGTTCGGGATATATTGTATGTAGTCCGTTGGTGTGACGACAATAAACGCGGTGTTCGGGGATATATTGTATGTAGTCCGTTGGTGTGACGACAATAAACGTGGTGTTCGGGGATATGTTGTATGTAGTCCGTTGGTGTGACGACAATAAACGTGGTGTTCGGGGATATGTTGTATGTAGTCCATTGGTGTGATGACAATAAAATTTAACAAGATTTAGTCAAGTTGCCGTGAGACAATTTGAAGCGGTGGAGATAGGAAGCCATTTGGTTATCGAGAGTCAAAACTGTTCTATGTTGATCTATACCCCCCGTTTGGTATATGTCGATTTTATTTTTAAATATATTAACACTACTAGCACCTACACAATCATCTGATAATCTGTTCCATTCGTTTACTGTTCTTTGTGAAAATGAAAATTTTCTAATATCTAGACTACACTGAGTCTTTGCTAATGTAACTCCAGCCTCTAGTCTTCTCTCTTCTTGACTGTGAAAAATATTCTGTCAATATTTTCATATGTTAATATTTTAACACCTCAATCTGATCTCCCTTTTAATTTCGTTTCTAGTTTTGTTAAACACCTAACGATTTCTAACTATCTATTCCTGAGTTTTGGTATCCCTTTTGGTTGCTCTCCTTTGTACTCTTTCTAGCATATCAATATCCTTCTTGCGATATGTCCTCCATGCTTGTATACAATATTCTAGGTGAGGCCTAACTATTGTTTTATACAGCGGTATTATTAGTTCTTTTTCTTTGTACACTATATTTCGCCTAATTAATCCAAGAATTTGGTTTCCCTTCGCTGCTGCAATTCCACACTGTTCTGATACCTTCATGTCAGCACTAATAGTTAACCCTAAGTCCTTTTCCTTTAAGGTAGTATTTAGTACAGTACCACCCATTGTATATTGTGCATCTTCATTCCCATGTCCTGTGTGGAGGCACATACACTTTCCAAAATTAAACAGCATTTGCCACTTCTCAGACCATTCTATCAACTTATTAAGATCGTCTTGTAAATGCTGTCTATCTGCATCACTTATAATTTTCCTATACACTTTTGTGTAGTCCGCAAACTTCAACACCTTGCTTGTTATGTCATCATCCAAATCATTGATATATATTAAGAATAAAATAGGTCCCAGTACTGATCCCTGCGGTACTCCACTCAAAACCGCTTTCCAGTTTGAAACCTCCCCATCAACTACTACTCTTTGTCTTCTATCAATAAGCCATTTTTCTATCCAGTTGATCATTCCATTTCCTATGCCATGGGCCTTTAGTTTAAGTAGTAGTCTTTGGTGTGGCACTTTGTCAAAGGCTTTTTTAAAATCCAAATATATTATATCTACTGGTGATCCCTCATCTACCCACTTTGTGACATCTTCCAAAAAACATAACATATTTGTTAAGCATGACCTAGCTTTTAAAAACCCATGTTGAGATGGGTTTATAAATTTATTTTTAACAAGAAAATCAACCAGGTGATCTTTAATTAGTCTTTCTAATAGTTTGCAAATCACCGATGTTAAACTCACTGGTCTATAGTTCTCTGACTTGTTTCTCGAACCTTTTTTAAATAATGGTATAATGTTTGCTTCTTTCCATTCTAACGGAACTATTCCCTCCTCTAATGACAACTGTTGCAAGCGGTATGCTGATTTGTTCTACAATTTCCAATAGTAATTTGGGAGGAATCCCATCCACTCCATGTGATTTATTATCCTTCATATCTCTTATTTTCATAGCTACCATTGTTGGGGTTACAATTAGTTGTCCTAAATAGTCAAACTCTCTCCCTTCGAACTTATTATATATAAACGTGGGGTTCGGGGATATGTTGTATGTAGTCCATTGGTGTGACGACAATAAACATGGTGTTCGGGGATATGTTGTATGTAGTCCATTGGTGTGACGACAATAAACATGGTGTTCGGGGATATGTTGTATGTAGTCCATTGGTGTGACGACAATAAACGTGGTGTTCGGGGATATGTTGTATGTAGTCCATTGGTGTGATGACAATAAACGTGGTGTTCGGGGATATGTTGTATGTAGTCCATTGGTGTGACGACAATAAACATGGTGTTCGGGGATATGTTGTATGTATTCCGTTGGTGTGACGACAATAAACGTGGTGTTCGGGGATATGTTGTATGTAGTCCATTGGTGTGACGACAATAAACGTGGGGTTCGGGGATATGTTGTATGTAGTCCATTGGTGTGATGACAATAAACGTGGTGTTCGGGGATATGTTGTATGTAGTCCATTGGTGTGACGACAATAAACATGGTGTTCGGGGATATGTTGTATGTAGTCCATTGGTGTGATGACAATAAACGTGGTGTTCGGGGATATGTTGTATGTAGTCCATTGGTGTGACGACAATAAACATGGTGTTCGGGGATATGTTGTATGTAGTCCATTGGTGTGACGACAATAAACGTGGTGTTCGGGGATATGTTGTATGTAGTCCATTGGTGTGACGACAATAAACGTGGTGTTCGGGGATATGTTGTATGTAGTCCATTGGTGTGACGACAATAAACGTGGGGTTCGGGGATATGTTGTATGTAGTCCATTGGTGTGATGACAATAAACGTGGTGTTCGGGGATATGTTGTATGTAGTCCATTGGTGTGATGACAATAAACGTGGTGTTCGGGGATATGTTGTATGTAGTCCATTGGTGTGATGACAATAAACGTGGGGTTCGGGGATATGTTGTATGTAGTCCATTGGTGTGATGACAATAAACGTGGGGTTCGGGGATATGTTGTAAGTAGTCCGTTGGTGTGATGACAATAAACGTGGGGTTCGGGGATATGTTGTATGTAGTCCATTGGTGTGATGACAATAAACGTGGGGTTCGGGGATATGTTGTATGTAGTCCATTGGTGTGATGACAATAAACGCGGTGTTCAGGGATATATTGTATGTAGTCCATTGGTGTGACGACAATAAACGCGGTGTTCGGGGATATGTTGTATGTAGTCCATTGGTGTGACGACAATAAACGTGGTGTTCGGGGATATGTTGTATGTAGTCCATTGGTGTGACGACATTAAACGTGGGGTTCGAGGATATGTTGTACTGTCGAGTGAGACTGTGGAATACATCAACTATGTGGCATGACTAACTCCTCAACAAATAGTCGACTGTATACTAAAGCGCAATACAAGGGTATGTTTTTTTTATCAAGTGTGCCTTTTAGGAGCATATAAATTATATATGGATTTTCTTATTTTATTTTAAGTTCAGTATATTATATATATATATATATATATATATATATATATATATATATACATTATATATAAAATATTATATATATATATATATATACACGATATATATATATTATATATATATATATATATATATATATATATATATATATATATGTGTGTGTGTGTGTGTGTGTGTGTGTGTGTGTTGTGTGTCTCTCTCTCTCTCTTCTCGTTGACGCATTCAATTTCATCCTGCCCGCTGTGGTACATTTTGCAGTGGGTGTCGTCTCTCAAATTCGTATATAATAATGATATTAATGTCAAGTTAGAAAAGACGAACAATTACCACGTGGATGATAAATTACTTGTCTCTGTAAATCTTGTTTAAGGCAGTAAAACACTGTGGCCGAGTTATAGGCATTCTACATCTTGAGAGAAAACGCCAACTTAGATTCCAGTGAAATCGTCGTTGATGCCAAGGCACGCTGATAGACATTTGGTCTCCTCGTCTCTACACGACTCGTGACACGCGGTAAACACCAAGGTCTGGCCTCGCTTACATTCACCGTGACACTTGAAGCGGGTCCGCATACACTCGTCCGAGCATTCGTTGAAGATGCGTGACACTGAAATGCACAGATTGCTGTGTAAATGTAACACATAGCGATGTACGTGTAGAGTTATTCGTTTGT
>JAODUO010001582.1:55000-62500 GCA_025642075.2 Ridgeia piscesae | reverse complement strand
AAATACACAAGTCATCGGTGAGCCAATGACTATCAAGTATCAACACTTAATTAACATTCTATGGTGTTGAAAGGGTCAACTATTTTAACAGGAACACATTCGACGCAGACACACTACAGACATGTCTTATCAGATTGAAAAAAAATCAAAAGTGGAATGCGCATCCTGCATTGCTTAGAAATTGAGCTAGATTTTGTACAGTGATTACTGGGTTCCTAGACATAAAATATGTTTAGATCACGAAATACCTTTCAAGTCATAATACCAACTCGTATCGCTTTTGTAATTGGTCATCCAAACGTAGCACACACGTTCAGATATATAATCATGCCGTAATCCTTTTGACTTTTCATGTAATATAATGTTTCCATTTGTGACATCGGCATGTGAAATATAAAGGTTAGTTTCAATGAAAATTAAATGTACTTAAGGTGTCAGACATTTGGGACCTAGCAATAAATACATCAGCGATGTCGTTAACAACCGTGAATATGTCATCATGTGACGTCTTGGCTCGTGACATCAGCACAAAGATGTCAGTGCGGATGTGAACTTTCAGCGGGAGCACAGTTCGTATTCGACTACACTCATATTCAAGACGTGTTCTATATTGTGCTAAGGTTTCCTATCTTTTACAATAGTCGCCATACAAGATTTTTTTATTATTGACCACTTAAGTCTACCACAACCATCAACACCGTGTAATTTATTAATCATAGATCAACAACTTACAACATGTAAATGTATCATATGAATAACATATCACGACTGTTAAATCGAGCGTATTAAAACAATCAAAATTAAATGCCAATGTCAGTATTATTGCTAATATATATATATATATATATATATATATATATATATATATATATATATATATATATATATAATATACATTGCAAGTCAAAGAAATGATTAGATCGCATTGCATTTATAGAGATTGCCATAAATTACCATCTCATGACTACGTGAATCACTGCCCCTAACACGGATTTCCGGTAGACGGCATTATGTAATAATTTCATATTTGTAGCGTCCATTTACTGCGTTCGTTGACAAGAATTACTGCAAAAAAACACAGTTATTATATACAGGTCCAGATAGGCTGCAACAAAATGTTAATTTGGTTGCAGCCTACAGTTTATATACAGCCTTTTGCATACTGGTTCAGGGTTTTGTAAACAAGACTAGCGAGTGTCGGATGAATTATGGAAGGTATTATATTATCCGCTTGGTGGAGCGAGTGATCAAACATCGGCACGTGTAATGCGGAGAAACTGATTTGATTAATTTACTGAAGTTATCTTTTTCACGTGGTGACACAGTGAGCTATTTCGACAGTTCTCTATAGGTCGTTGTGGCTGTGACAGAAATCCCACTGAGGTCAGTAACACTCTCTGTCAGGAGAATGTTACCAGTATGTTCTGAATTAACGTTAAAAGCTGATACTAGGACGAAACCACACGCACCGTGACCTATGGCTACATGACATGTCTAATCAAATTTTACATAATATATAAGATACTATCAATACGGCAGATCCTCCATCTCACAATACCTGTTGGTTCCTAAAGTAACTCCATCAAGCTTTCTGTGTAGCTGCATCAATGAATTTTCCGTTTTTATTTTCGTATTACTTGCTTAAACTGAAATTATCCCTAAATCGTCGGCCTCACTTCCTATACTGATGACATTTGCCATTGTCTGTTAATTGACAGATGGTTAGTAGTTGTCGTGTCTGTTAATTGACAGATGGTTAGTAGTTGTCGTGTCTGTTAATTGACAGATGGTTAGTAGTTGTCGTGTCTGTTAAATGACAGATGGTTAGTAGTTGTCGTGTCTGTTAAATGACAGATGGTTAGTAGTTGTCGTGTCTGTTAAATGACAGATGGTTTGTAGTTGTCGTGTCTGTTAATTGACAGATGGTTAGTAGTTGTCGTGTCTGTTAAATGACAGATGGTTAGTAGTTGTCGTGTATGTTAATTGACAGATGGTTAGTAGTTGTCGTGTCTGTTAAATGACAGATGGTTAGTAGTTGTCGTGTCTGTTAATTGTCAGATGGTTAGTAGTTGTCGTGTCTGTTAAATGACAGATGGTTAGTAGTTGTCGTGTCTGTTAATTGACAGATGGTTAGTAGTTGTCGTGTCTGTTAAATGACAGATGGTTAGTAGTTGTCGTGTCTGTTAAATGACAGATGGTTAGTAGTTGTCGTGTCTGTTAATTGACAGATGGTTAGTAGTTGTCGTGTCTGTTAAATGACAGATGGTTAGTAGTTGTCGTGTCTGTTAATTGTCAGATGGTTAGTAGTTGTCGTGTCTGTTAATTGTCAGATGGTTAGTAGTTGTCGTGTCTGTTAAATGACAGATGGTTAGTAGTTGTCGTGTCTGTTAATTGACAGGTGGTTAGTAGTTGTCGTGTCTGTTAAATGACAGATGGTTAGTAGTTGTCGTGTCTGTTAATTGACAGATGGTTAGTAGTTGTCGTGTCTGTTAAATGACAGATGGTTAGTAGTTGTCGTGTCTGTTAATTGACAGATGGTTAGTAGTTGTCGTGTCTGTTAATTGACAGATGGTTAGTAGTTGTCGTGTCTGTTAATTGACAGATGGTTAGTAGTTGTCGTGTCTGTTAATTGACAGGTGGTTAGTAGTTGTCGTGTCTGTTAAATGACAGATGGTTAGTAGTTGTCGTGTCTGTTAATTGACAGATGGTTAGTAGTTGTCGTGTCTGTTAATTGACAGATGGTTAGTAGTTGTCGTGTCTGTTAATTGACAGATGGTTAGTAGTTGTCGTGTCTGTTAATTGACAGGTGGTTAGTAGTTGTCGTGTCTGTTAAATGACAGATGGTTAGTAGTTGTCGTGTCTGTTAAATGACAGATGGTTAGTAGTTGTCGTGTCTGTTAAATGACAGATGGTTAGTAGTTGTCGTGTCTGTTAAATGACAGATGGTTAGTAGTTGTCGTGTCTGTTAATTGACAGATGGTTAGTAGTTGTCGTGTCTGTTAATTGACAGATGGTTAGTAGTTGTCGTGTCTGTTAATTGACAGGTGGTTAGTAGTTGTCGTGTCTGTTAATTGACAGATGGTTAGTAGTTGTCGTGTCTGTTAATTGACAGGTGGTTAGTAGTTGTCGTGTCTGTTAATTGACAGGTGGTTAGTAGTTGTCGTGTCTGTTAAATGACAGATGGTTA
Organism: Ridgeia piscesae; assembly: GCA_025642075.2. Classification (NCBI taxonomy): domain Eukaryota; kingdom Metazoa; phylum Annelida; class Polychaeta; order Sabellida; family Siboglinidae; genus Ridgeia; species Ridgeia piscesae. The sequence continues at coordinate 59,313 of JAODUO010001582.1, read as the reverse complement.
GTAGTTGTCGTGTCTGTTAATTGTCAGATGGTTAGTAGTTGTCGTGTCTGTTAATTGTCAGATGGTTAGTAGTTGTCGTGTCTGTTAATTGACAGGTGGTTAGTAGTTGTCGTGTCCTCAAACTTAGGCTCATTGTTATGTGTATACTCTTTATTTAAGCTATTGGATATGGATGTTTGTCTGCCTGTATGCCTGCCTGCATGCCAACCCGCCCGCCCTCAAGCCCGCCACCCGCCCGTCCGCCGGACCACCCGCCAACCCACCCGCCCGTCCGCCCGCCCGCCTGCCTGTCTGACCTTTCTGATTAAAATGAGGGTTTGCTTCAGTATTGCTGGATTGGAAAGGCGAACCTGTTTTGTAGCGAAGCAGCCGTAAACACTGCCAGGTGATACGCCAACAAACAGTGTTTTATCGCAGTCTGCGGTTTCGTTATTACGCAAGCTAATGGCTTTGATTTTGTGGGGCATCAACACCGCACGTTTGTAGTGTTTGGTTGTATCGTTCACTGGAAGCCAAAGATTATTCTACAAACTTGGGTAAACACGGAATTCGCAGAAATTTAGCGCGTAAAAGAGTGTACTCATGAGTTGTATTATTGTCATTTTGTGTTATTGTTATTATGTTTATTATTGTTGTTGTTATTATTATTATTATTTATTATTGGTAGTATTAATAGTAATAGTGTAGTAGTAGTAGTAGTAGTAATGGTGGTGGTAGTAGTAGTAGTAGTAGTAGTAGTAGTAGTAGTAGTAGTAGTAGTAGTAGTAGTAGTAGTAGTAGCAGTAGCAGTAGTAGTAGTAGTAGTAGTAGTAGTGCGTAGCAGTAGTAGTAGTAGTAGTAGTAGTAGTAGTAGTAGTAGTAGTAGTAGTAGTAGTAGTAGTAGTAGTAGTAGTAGTAGTAGTAGTAGTAGTAGTAGTAGTAGCAGTAGCAGTAGTAGTAGCAGTAGCAGTAGCAGTAGCAGTAGCAGTAGCAGCAGTAGTAGTAGTAGTAGCAGTAGTAGCAGTAATAGTAGTAGTAGTAGTAGTAGTAGTAGTAGTAGTAGTAGTAGTAGTAGTAGTAGTAGTAGAGTAGTAGAGAGAGTAGTAGCAGTAGCTAGCAGTAGCAGTAGCAGTAGTAGTAGTAGTATAGTAGTAGTAGTTAGTAGTAGTAGTTAGTAGTAGTAGTAAGTAGTAGTAGTAGTAGTAAGAGTAGCAGCAGTAGTAGTAGTAGTAGCAGTAGTAGTAGTAGTAGTAGTAGTAGTAGTAGTAGTAGTAGTAGTTAGACAGTAGTAGTAGTAGTAGTAGTAGTAGTAGTAGTACTAGTAGTAGTAGTAGTAGTAGTAGTAGTAGTAGTAGTAGTAGTAAGAGTAGTAGTAGCTAGTAGCAGTAGCAGTAGTAGTAGTAGTAGTAGTAGTAGAGTAGTAGTAGAAATAGTAGTAGTAGTAGTAGTAAAATAGTAGTAGTAGTAGTAGTAGTAGTAGTAGTAGTAGTAGCAGTCCTGTTGTTGGTTGTTGTTGTTATTGTTGTTGATGATGATGATGTTGTAATAGTGGTAGTAGTCGTAGTACTTATTGTCATCACGGCGTCGCAACGAAATAAATTTTGGGAGCCTGAACCGACGCTTCAGCACCGCGCGACATCGGGAGGGCACCTGACCGGCTTAATACAACCATTGTGACATCTGCGTGTGTCAGTCCAGATATACGGAAACGTCTCGCGAATGTTGTACGACAAGGACTATGGTAAACGTGACGTGACTACAGATGTGGGATACATCAGATTCCGCTCTGTTCCCGTTGTTTCGTGAGCGCGGCATCTGTCGACCACACCCAGTCGACCTGCTGTAAGTGTGAACAGCGAGATTTGAGAAGAATAATGTATCATTCTCCTCGCACTGTTTCTGTTTTCACTGCTGCACTAAATGTCGTCGTTTCGTTCTACGGGATGCACTTGACAAGTGGAGTTAGATGTTCCACTTGGAGAGCAATGTGTAACAAATATAATAGTAAAATATAATTGCGTCTGTAACCCGGTCCAATGATGTTCCTGCGTAAGATATGTAGTGTCTGTGAAAAGAGACCCTTGTGTAAAATAGATCTAACGATAAACATCCTAGAGAAAATGTAACGTTGGTGATGTGGCAGTGGAATGTCAGATAGGGTGATGTGGTCGCCTGTAGATGTTGTCGCGCGCGTGGTGCCGGTCGTCCAGAGGGAGTGTCGCGGCCTGGCGTCTAGTCAACCCCATTAGCAGTAACGAACAGTTCCATCACGGGCATCCATTAACACAGTGATTCATATTTAAAACGAGGCTGGAATAACAACACCTTTAGTGGCAAGCTTTACTAATATAATTTCATCAGAACTGACTTGTGCAAAAATCAAAAAGTGTCAAATCTAATATGATATAAACTGGTTTGTTTAAAGATAATGGATATCGACATAATATAACATAATATAACAACATCGTGATATATGTTTTATAATATGACATCGCGTCTTTAATTTAACATCCATACAATTTAATCTAATTGCATCACATTCGATGTCATCTTACAAAAGTCTAGTCATACATAATTCACAGGTAATGATAAAGATAAAAAGTCGCAGTTGATAAGTATACATTTTGTCTTCGTAACTGTTCCAGTCTGTCAATTATCATCAATACCTTTGCAACCTTCGTTGACTGCTTCAACCTGCTGCGATACGACATTTGAATGAACACGAGAAACACAATAGAAAATAATAGTGTTACATGGCTGGCAAGAACTGCCACAAATTATCACTGCTCACATCGCTAACTTGTGGTTGGCAACAATACAACAACACCCAAAGTATTAGCCTCACACGATTTGGTTTCTAATCAGCTGACTCATCAACCCGAACAATGCTGATAGTTCGTTGCTGGTTGAGACACGAGACACCTGCAGGCGACGTCACATCGGAGACGAGACACACGCCGCTGCAACATGAGTGCGACCACGGGACAGACGTGGCTCAACGTGGCAGACGACATACACCCGCCTGCTCGCCTTTGTGTCGCCTCCATCATGAATTCTCCTTTACAGCACGGAGAATGCGCCATTCTGTTCCGCATTATCTCACACTTGAATAACCGTCGTCACGGCGTCATACACAGTCGTCTTTACCAACGCCGACCCCGGAGAAAGTCTTAAAGATGAGTCGGCCGGTAGACAACAGCAGGACTGTGATGACGACGACGAGAACGATGGCTTTCACGAGCTGTATGTCGCTGAAGATCCACCGCAGCAAAGACCCGTCCGACGACGTGCTCATCCGGGTAGTTTCACCTGAAACGTTCAGAGAAGACACGATGTCGTACAAAGTCCGGTTGGTGGCGCTTTCGAGCGTAACGTTCAGATCGGAAATGACGTCATAGATGTGCGACGTCTTGCTCGACGCAACGTCCGGCTGCGACGCGTATCCACCGCTTCCAGGCGCGAGGTCGGTGTCCATCGTGTGGTCAGTCGACTGTGAGCCACTGAATGACTGTAGCGAACACAATGGCATCCCGACCAAGTCACGCACTATCTTGCGACAGCCGTCAAGTAGACATCCAAAGCGTAAGTATACTCAGTATCCAGAGTTCAGACGAGTGTAACGTTCTTAGCCTTCACAAACGACAACGCGTATGCCAAGTCATGCTCCAAATTATACGGGATCTTTATCGTATCAGTTGTATTTGCCCATTAAGATGTCCCGGTGTCGCTGCTGTACAAAGATCACACTTACGAGTTCCAGTAAATACTATAATCCTCACTTCCTGGCATCACTTCCCAGCACCTGGCCAGAGGCACCGCGAGAAGGAAGTCTCCGTTGACTAGGCGCCGGGTGGACGCGATGGCTCACTCCCATAACGACAGCGCTAATTTAACGACCGCCACACATGTTTTACTGCGCCTCGACTCCGGCACTGATTGAAAGTCGCGGCTGCGTAGACCCAACGTCCGGCCGTGGCTCGGGTTTCCTGAAGCAGGAGATAATCGGTTAACCGGATATTGTCAACACTTTTACTGACAGCACACGTGCAGAGTGTGTGCGGTACATGTGCGGTGTTGCGTATATGTGTGCGTGTGTGTGTGTGTGTGTGCGTGTGTGTGTGTGTGCGTGTGGTGTGCGTGTGGTGTGCGTGTGGTGTGCGTGTGTGTGTGTGTGCGTGCGTGTGTGTGTGTGTGTGTGTTGTGTGTGATGTATGTTGTGTGTAGTGGTGTAGTGGTGTGTGTGTGTGTGTGTGTTGTGTGTGTGTGTGTGTATGTGTGTGTGTGTGTGTGTGTGATGTGTGTGTGTGTGTGTGTGTGTGTGTGTGTGTGTGTGT
>JAODUO010001582.1:25000-50000 GCA_025642075.2 Ridgeia piscesae | reverse complement strand
ACAGAGCAACATAATGTTACGTGTAGGAAGGACAAAGTGTCACACAGAACAACATAATGTCACATGTAGGAAGGACAAAGTGTCACACAGAGCAACATAATGTCACGTGTAGGAAGGACAAAGTGTCACACAGAGCAACATAATGTTACGTGTAGGAAGGACAAAGTGTCACACAGAGCAACATAATGTTACGTGTAGGAAGGACAAAGTGTCACACAGAGCAACATAATGTTACGTGTAGGAAGGACAAAGTGTCACACAGAACAATATAATGTCACATGTAGGAAGGACAAAGTGTCACACAGAGCAACATAATGTTACGTGTAGGAAGGACAAAGTGTCACACAGAGCAACATAATGTCACGTGTAGGAAGGACAAAGTGTCACACAGAACAACATAATGTCACATGTAGGAAGGACAAAGTGTCACACAGAGCAACATAATGTTACGTGTAGGAAGGACAAAGTGTCACACAGAACAACATAATGTCACGTATAGGAAGGACAAAGTGTCACACAGAACAACATAATGTCACGTATAGGAAGGACAAAGTGTCACACAGAGCAACATAATGTTACGTGTAGGAAGGACAAAGTGTCACACAGAACAACATAATGTTACGTGTAGGAAGGACAAAGTGTCACACAGAACAACATAATGTCACGTATAGGAAGGACAAAGTGTCACACAGAACAACATAATGTCACATGTAGGAAGGACAAAGTGTCACACAGAGCAACATAATGTTACGTGTAGGAAGGACAAAGTGTCACACAGAGCAACATAATGTCACGTGTAGGAAGGACAAAGTGTCACACAGAACAACATAATGTCACGTGTAGGAAGGACAAAGTGTCACACAGAGCAACATAATGTTACGTGTAGGAAGGATAAAGTGTCACACAGAACAACATAATGTCACGTGTAGGAAGGACAAAGTGTCACACAGAACAATATAATGTCACATGTAGGAAGGACAAAGTGTCACACAGAACAACATAATGTCACGTGTAGGAAGGACAAAGTGTCACACAGAACAATATAATGTCACATGTAGGAAGGACAAAGTGTCACACAGAACAACATAATGTCACGTGTAGGAAGGACAAAGTGTCACACAGAACAACATAATGTCACGTGTAGGAAGGACAAAGTGTCACACAGAGCAACATAATGTTACGTGTAGGAAGGATAAAGTGTCACACAGAACAACATAATGTCACGTGTAGGAAGGACAAAGTGTCACACAGAACAATATAATGTCACATGTAGGAAGGACAAAGTGTCACACAGAACAACATAATGTCACGTGTAGGAAGGACAAAGTGTCACACAGAACAACATAATGTCACGTATAGGAAGGACAAAGTGTCACACAGAACAACATAATGTCACATGTAGGAAGGACAAAGTGTCACACAGAGCAACATAATGTTACGTGTAGGAAGGACAAAGTGTCACACAGAGCAACATAATGTCACGTGTAGGAAGGACAAAGTGTCACACAGAACAACATAATGTCACGTGTAGGAAGGACAAAGTGTCACACAGAACAACATAATGTTACGTGTAGGAAGGACAAAGTGTCACACAGAACAACATAATGTCACGTGTAGGAAGGACAAAGTGTCACACAGAACAATATAATGTCACATGTAGGAAGGACAAAGTGTCACACAGAACAACATAATGTCACGTGTAGGAAGGACAAAGTGTCACACAGAACAACATAATGTCACGTGTAGGAAGGACAAAGTGTCACACAGAACAACATAATGTCACGTGTAGGAAGGACAAAGTGTCACACAGAGCAACATAATGTTACGTGTAGGAAGGATAAAGTGTCACACAGAACAACATAATGTCACGTGTAGGAAGGATAAAGTGTCACACAGAACAACATAATGTCACGTGTAGGAAGGACAAAGTGTCACACAGAGCAACATAATGTTACGTGTAGGAAGGATAAAGTGTCACACAGAACAACATAATGTCACGTATAGGAAGGACAAAGTGTCACACAGAACAACATAATGTTACGTGTAGGAAGGACAAAGTGTCACACAGAGCAACATAATGTTACGTGTAGGAAGGATAAAGTGTCACACAGAACAACATAATGTTACGTATAGGAAGGATAAAGTGTCACACAGAACAACATAATGTCACGTATAGGAAGGACAAAGTGTCACACAGAACAACATAATGTCACGTATAGGAAGGACAAAGTGTCACACAGAACAACATAATGTCACTTATAGGAAGGACAAAATGTCACACAGAACAACATAATGTCACGTATAATAACACACTGCCACGTCATTCTTTACACCGTCAGGTGTAACACCACGGTTTTACACCTAATTTCATATAAAAACGAAACGTTTCGAATACGTCACGGCGTCCATTGTACCGACCACAGGGAACACGCCAAACAAACCGATGGAGCCAAACAAAGTGAAACAACGAACACATCGAACACAATGACGTCACAGAACACCGGATTTTATTTTCGTCTTCTTGTTAAATGGAAGTTGTGAAAACATCGCGCCATTTGCTGTTTCTCTGTTTCCGACTCGTAAACAACCATGCAAGATACGTCGCTCCGAGTCACAGGTGTTATCGGGACACGCCGCCTTATTTTGTGGCTGGGTGCAGGTGTTTACGTGTTTTCGTTTGACCTCAGCAAACGTTCTGGAAATGTCGAGTTCTGCATCGCTACGTGGGACGTTAATGAAACAGGCACGGCACTGGACGGCTCGCCACGTCTACTGTAATGTACACGTATATCACAGGCAATATGCGTCGGAACCGGCACAGCTTATGCGGTCAACCCGAAATGTTTTATGCGGACACAAGTGATAGGATTAATTCCCCTTAGTTAGAGAAGGGGTGGATTTTTTGCTGCAATTTAAGGTTTTTGTTCTACCTCCGGAGGAGGGCAAATATAGTTATTGGAGAGCCTTAATGTTTTTTGTGAACCCCATAAGGTGGAAATTGAGATTTTTTACTTTAAGTGGATGCAAATTACGTTTTTTGAGAGCGTCAGTTTCTTTGCAGGTCGCAATGGAAGAATTTGAGTTGTTGCGTCAATGTGAGGTGTTTGGTGGGCCTCAGGTGGACGTGGAAGTGGATTTCAGAAGAGATTCAAGGCGGGGTTTTCACAAACATCGTGGGGCGCAATTGAAAGTCTCTTGTGAATCCTAGCCCATGCAGTAATGTCCACGGTCCGAATCCAGCGGAACAATTGGCTGATGACTTTATAGTACTGGGTACACCAGCTAAGCTGTTATAAAGATTCCATAGCATGATTCGTGTCACATACACGTACACTTGTGACAGTGAATAATATCTCACATAAAGTCGCTTGATTTGTGATATATTGAACATTCGTTTTTGCGTATTATCTTAAGCTTGGCGATTCAATGCATCAAATTATTGTACATATCGCGGACACACAATTTATAGAGCGCAGTGGCTTTCTGATGGTGTCCAATGACAATTATATAAAGCCCAAGGAAATGATTAGGTACGGTACAACCAGCATTCTACTGGAGACGTTGTAACAGACGACGTTATTAAGCTAAACACACAAACATAAAGTATTCACTGAAGAGCAACTTTTCAAATAGTGCTCTTTCGACAATTGCATATGTTCGGAACATCGTCGATTGTTGTAGATGTGTAATGATCTTTAGCTTAGCGAGTTGGTACCGTCTGCTGTCCTGTAGGATATACGACAAACGAAAATTGGCCACGTGTAAACAGGATGACACCTGTTTGAAGAATAAGCGCTTACGAAAGTAAACTAGTATATATATACGTATTAAATGTATCCTGCATCAAATGAATAAACAAGGCTATTTATTTACTGCTGACGTCCGAACGTGGAGAACGTACGGCAGCTGTGAACAGCTACCAAAACTTCGTAAATGGCTCAAAGCGCTTTACGATTCTTCATAAACTTCCAATTGACCCATCAAGAAGGTCGCAAAAATATCCAGTACGCCCCTTCACACTCACGAAACCACCTGCACACGCTGAGGTTCACCTAGAACATTTCGAGGCTCTAAATATTGGGGGATAACTCAATCTCCAGCCCCCTACAAAAGTCCAAGTTCGACGCCTATGTAAACGTCAACATCGTAACCTGGGAAAATAGGTCCAAGATCGGGCGTCGCTAATGCTGCCACCTGGCGGATAAACAAGTGATTATTACTTTGTCCCGTCGGGCCATATTGCAACCTCTACAATAGTACCATTGTGGGGTAGAGAGGTGCTGCAATAATTTCAAGGGTATTCGTAATGACGACATAATAATACATTGCAACATGTGTGTGCGGTCATTATTATAGTTACAGTAAAGTACGAACTATCTCTTTGGTCTAAGAACAAAGACATTCAAAACTTGACAACAAACAAAACTTAGACCACTGCACTATGCGGTACGGGTAGGAAGTTATTCAGTGTCTTGGTGGTCGTCTTCGTGGTGATATGGAACCAAGTCCAACAGTTCGATTATGTTTTACCACATGAGTTTAGGACACACACACGTATTTCCACGCTTTCAATTCGGATGTTTGGCGTAGATCAACTAACTTTGAACTGTTTCGTGCATGCAGAAGGAGTATTTAGACAAGCCGCGGTAGGTTTTAATTAGTTCTGCAGTGGAGGTCAATCTGGTGCAGCCCATAACGAGTTGTGTGATTAGTCACGTGTGGCGGCTAAATCTACTGTGGCGACACTGAAACACAGTTGACCTTTTGAAGCAGCTCTACGTTTGTTTCAGTGAGTTTGACCACAGCTACTAGATGGGAGCTGGGGCATTATTCCTCCCCCCCGTGGAACCAGACGCGCAGAGATCTCGCCCAATCTCGGACGTCTCGTCGTTTAGTACGGTATCTGTGTTAAGTTTTATCCCATCCGTGTGAGGGCGCTAAGTGTTGAAGAGCCCCAGCTCGTATGTATTAGCTCTGGTTTGGCGTTTGGCGTGGGCAGTTGTCGGGTATATCGAGCAGTCACGAGTTGGGAGTTGCCGCGTGGTCAGAGTTTGTATTAGCGGTAAATAAATCGTGTTGTTGCCACGTGTCGGAGTTGGAGTGGCCCCCACAAGTGATGTCTGGGCGGCTTCCGAAGACTCCGTATTTGTTATTTATTTATTTATTTATTTATTACCTATACGATGTAGAGGTTTGAAAATTGGATGTAGAGGTTTGAAAATTGGTGGTGTATAAAATTTGAAAAACAAACGGAAATATTGATTGATAAGTATTATTCTTGTGTTAAGGTTATTCATAAAGTGGTACTGGACATATATTGAGTAGTAGTTTTGGTTAAAGTTTGTTAGTTAACAGTATTTTTGAACAGATTAGTATAGTGGGTGATAAAAGGGTAATCTAGGCTTCGACAAATTGTAAACAAGATTGAGCAAATCTCTTTATTTGATATATTATATAAGAGATAAAGCAATAAGAGGACAACTACATATGTAAGATAAAACTGTGAATAGGTATCATTGTTATTGAAAAATAAACAAGCGTTTAGTAGGAAACCTTGTTTGTTTATATAGGTAGTGTCCAACGTTTCCGCTAGGGAACGGTACCAGTACAGACTAAATCCTATTGTTCATGGTAGCATAGGTAGTAAGTTGTTTATAACATAAAGTAGTGCTGCAGTTGCTGTATACAAAACAACAGTCTTTCTAAAGACTAAGTTGGTTTAAATCAAGAGTTGATTTTGACAAATCGTAATATGGCACCTGGCAAGCGGCAAGTGAAGAAAAGGAGGCACTTGGTGTGTAACCACTGCCACAGCTTGGTGGATTTTGCTGTATCGGGTGGAAAAACTTAGTCAGAGACAACGGAGGAAGGGTTTATGTTCCAATGTTTAGGGTGTTTGGAAAGGGACTGTCTGACAGCAGAATTAGCTAGGCTAACGGATATTGTGGAAGGGGGATGCAGAGGAGGGAGGGTGATTGCAAGGACAACAAATGGAGAAAGAACAACAGGAAACATGACATGCAGGAAGGTGACAGGGGAGAAAGTGACAGAAGAGAAGGAGGGAGGACAAGGGGACAGGAGATGAGAGAAGTAGATGCGACAGGAGGTAAGACGAATGGAGGAAAGGAAGTGAGAGGTGATGTGACCAAACAGAAGTCAATAACAAGGACGATGACAGGAAGAAAAGAGACCGGAAAGAAAGGAACAACAGAGAAAGCGGCAGGGGGAAAGTCAGCAACCAGGGAGATGCAAAAACGGAGGAGCTACTCTGAAGCAGTGATCGAGGGGGCATTGAGAACAGAAAGGGTATTTATGGGAGACTCCATTTAGCGAAAGACAGACAGGACATTAAGCAAAGGAGAAGACGTTGTTGTTTGTCTTCCGGGGGCTAGGATAGAGCATGTGACTGAACGGGTAGAGAACGTATTGGGGCATGGCCAAGGGGGGTCTATATTATTAGTACATGTAGGGACGAACAATGCAGACAGGGATGGAACAATCAGGATAGTAAAGAGATACAGAGAGTTGGTAGAGACACTGAAGAAGACGAGAGTTGAACAGATCATACTCAGGAATCTGCCAGTGATGAGGGGAAAGGGAACATTTAGAAATTGCAAGAGGATGGCAATTAACGGACTATTAGAGCAGATGTGTGAAGAAGAAGGAGTTGGATTTGTGGGGATATTTTGTTGGTAAAGAAGACATGTTTATGAGAGATGGCCTCCATCTAAGCGGAAAGGGCGCAGCAGTGTTCTCCGAGAACCTTCTTCGATCGATGAATAATGGAACAGGTTGCAACTTTTTTAAACTAGTTTCGCAGGGGGGATACACAGAGAAGCCAAAATTTCTAGAGGCATAGATACAGATAGCAAAAGACCTCAGCAAAGAACAGCCTGGAAAGCCTTACGGAATTTGGTTATAAATGTGTTTGTTTAAATGCAAGGAGCATAGTAAACAAAAGAAATGAACTAAGCATTATGGTAGAAGATATTGACCCTCACATAATAGGTATAACTGAATCTTGGGCCACACCCGATATATCAGATGCCGAATTAGGAATGACAGGGTATGTAATGTTTAGGAAAGATAGATTAGGAAGAAGGGGAGGCGGAGTTATTTTATATAATAAAGAATCCATCCAAGCTTATGAAATAAAATTAGAAAAAGAAGCAGAATGTGAAGAAGCTGTCTGGTGTAACATAGTTACAGGAAAGTTAACATTAACTGTTGGGTTAGTGTATCGGAGTCCAAACATAAGCATGGAAGAGAATGAAAAATACATAACGCTATCAAAGAAGTGAGTAAACGGGACTGTATTATTATGGGGGATTTTAACCATGGGCATATACAGTGGACATCTCTACAGAGTACCGGGAGAGAGGATCAAGAGTTTTTAAATTTAGTACAAGATAGTTTCTTTTCTCAACATGTGTTAGAAGCAACCAGGGGCGAGAACGTGTTAGACATAGTATTGAGCTCACAGATGAATTTGTTGATAATGTCAAGATATGTGAGCCACTGGGGTGTAGTGATCACAACCAGATACATTTTATCATGAAAGTAAAGGGAGAACGGAATAGAAAATAAGGTACAGGAAAAAATTTCACAAAGGAAGATATAAGGACATGAGGGAATATTTAGCAAAGATAGACTGGAATAACACACTGAAGAATAAGACAGCAACAGAATGCTGGAATATTTTAAAGAGTGAAATTGACTGCGTCGTTGACAAATTTGTCCCCTTGAAAAAACAGGGGAAACGGTCAAAGAAGAAACACTTATCGAAGGAAGCCATTAGAAAAATCAAGAATAAGCAAATGATGTGGAAGACATATAGACATACCGGAAGTGAAGAAGACTATAGCATTTATAAAGAAGCATTTAATCAAGCTACAGCTGAAATTAGAAATTCAAAGAGAAGCTACGAAAAAAAATAGCTTTAATATAAAACATGACAGCAAGAGTTTTTATGCGTATGTTCGAAGTGTAAACAGAAAGTTCAGGATAAGGTCGGTCCTCTAGAAGGTAGTGATGGAAACATAATAACAGAGGATTCTTAATGGCAGAAAACCTAAATGAGTACTTTAGTTCGGTGTTTACCAGGGAAGATATTATATATTACCAGTACTTGAGACTAAGTTCGAAGGGAGAGTTTGACTATTTAGGATAACTAATTGTAACCCCAACAATGGTAGCTATGAAAATAAGAGATATGAAGGAAAATAAATCACCTGGAGTGGATGGGATTCCTCCCAAATTACTATTGGAAATTGTAGAACAAATCAGCATACCGCTTGCAACAGTGTTCAATTTGTCATTAAAGGAGGGCATGGTTCCGTTAGAATGGAAAGAAGCAAACATTATACCATTATTTAAAAAAAGGTTCGAGAAACAAGTCAGAGAACTATAGACCAGTGAGTTTAACATCGGTGATTTGCAAACTATTAGAAAGACTAATTAAAGATCACCTGGTTGATTTTCTTGTTAAAAATAAATTGATAAACCCATCTCAACATGGGTTTTTAAAAGCGAGGTCATGCTTAACAAACATGTTATGTTTTTGGAAGATGTCACAAAGTGGCTAGATGAGGGATCACCAGTAGATATAATCTACTTAGATTTAAAAAGCCTTTGACAAAGTGCCACACCAAAGACTACTACTTAAACTAAAGGCCCATGGCATAGGAAATGGAATCATCAACTGGATAGAAAAATGGCTTATTGATAGAAGACAAAGAGTAGTAGTTGATGGGAGGTTTCAAACTGGAAAGCGGTTTTGAGTGGAGTACCGCAGGGATCAGTACTGGGACCTATTTTATTCTTAATATATATATAAATGATTTGGATGATGACATAACAAGCAAGGTGTTGAAGTTTGCGGACGACACAAAAGTGTTTAGAAAATTAAAAGTGATGCAGATAGACAGCATTTACAAGATGATCTTAATAAGTTGATATAATGGTCTGAGAAGTGGTGAGAAGTGGCCAATGCTGTTTAATTTTGGAAAGTGTAAGTGCCTTCACACAGGACATGGGAATGAAGATGCACAATATACAATGGGTGATACTGTACTAAATACTACCTTGAATGAAAAAGGACTTAGGTTAACTATTAGTGCTGACATGAAGGTATCAGAGCAGTGTGGAATTGCAGCAGTGAAGGGAAACCAAATTCTTGGATTAATTAGGCGAAATATAGTGTACAAAGGAAGGGAAACCAAATTCTTGGATTAATTAGGCTCACTTAGAATATTGTATACAAGCATGGAGGCCATATCGCAAGAAGGATATTGTTATGCTAGAAAGAGTACAAAGGAGAGCAACCAAAATGATACAAAAACTCAAGAATATTAGTTATGAAATGCGTCTAAAAGAATGTGGTTTAACAACACTAGAAACCAGAAGATTGAGAGGAGATCAGATTGAGGTGTTTAAAATATTGAATGGATATGAAAATATTGACAGAAATATTTTTTTCACAGTCAAGGAAGAGAGAAGGACTAGAGGACATGGAGTTACATTAGCAAAGAAGCAGTGTAGACTAGATATTAGAAAATTTTCATTTTCACAAAGAACAGTAAACGAATGGAACAGATTATCAGCTGATTGTGTAGGTGCTAGTAGTGTGAATATATTTAAAAATAAAATCGACATATACCTAAGAAGGGCGGGATATACTTAGATAGATAGGTTGGACTCTCGATAAGCCAAATGGCTTCCTAGTCCACCTGCCATCTAGAGTTGAATCTCTAGGTGGCAATCTTGTTAAATCTTGTCTTGTTAAATCTTGTTAAATAGGCATAATAGACAAAAACATGTTCTTGGGGAAATCCATCTCCTGGGAGTGGATTTAGCCCACATGACTGATGCTCATTTATAGTGTTCTGAGTTTCAGCTGTTAATATTCAGGCAGCTTGTTTTAACTTGAAGTCACTCGTTAGATCTGTCAGGGCAGATTCCGTCACAGAAATTGTCTTTCACTGCACTGGAGACCCAAACATCATGTGACTGTGACCAGGAAAACAAGTCTTAGATGCTTGAGCAAATCAGTGTAAGACAGGATTTATGCAGAATACTTCATTTATGATCAACAGAAAGGGACCAGCTACAAACAAGTCTTATCAATAAAACTTAAGTATTACTGTCCCTTTGGTTTTAAAACAAAACAAATAACCGGCGACAGTTGCGACAGCTTCACTTATTTTGTATTTTGTAAATTTTTGAGTTTGATCAATAACGAACTTACTCATTTTTACAATTCTAATGTATTTGATAAGTACATCCCAACAGAAAACTACACTTGTGGAATTCTTCTTGGAGCATATATAGTTCATTTTTTTAATAAAGAAAATGGGGTGGATTAATGTTATAGATTTCACCAAAAGGGCCATTTGTTATTCTGTCAAGCATGTTATGTTGACGTGCATACCTTGGTTACATATTCGTGAATGTGTACGTGAACTTGGGAGAATATTAGATTAAAGCAAAAAGATTACATTCCTGATGAAGATCACCAATGGCGCTCAAAACGTCGATGCGATTGAAATGTATTAGTTGTGTAATAAGGAATCCTGCTTTAATACATCTTGTTTCGTTTAAATGTATCAGAGTCAAGACATTTCTCAGTAATTAATCAGTCAATCAATTGATATTGTTAGCAGCTGCATATGTTGACTTGTGACAGCGTCCTTGCAGTCTGTCTGCGGTGTAGTCCCGGTGCTATACGGGTTACGCTACGTTGCACCAAATGGTCATGTGTTCACCGCAGCGCATTACTCGGCCGGGCAGTAAACACGTCAACACGTCAGCGACGGCTATTTCTAGCATTTGCAGACAATGCCAGAGTGCAGGTTATATTGGCAATACTTTAGACTATCTCCGTCAACTACTTCATCGGTCATGCCGCTGTAACATTAAACTGGTCGCCTTTCACGAATTGTCAAGATGTAGATATTTATTATTCTTTTAAAAGGGTGTATACCTTCTGTACGTGTTATATGAAGACACAGATGAATGTCCTGAAAGTGATCACGTGATTCACAGTGGACGCTACCAGGGGTGAGTGGGTGTGTCGGTGGGTGGACAAGCACGCACTTGATGTAGTGTTCTACACTTGACTTCTTCACTACGTCTCTACACTGTCCAATGTAACGATCACGGATCTGCTGTAGAAGTGGAATCAGCCAAGTAGGCATTACGTCAGCTTGTGTGTCGTCACAGTGTGTAAGAGCAACACAAACTTATAACTGTCATTATAAGGACCACAATGGAAATAAGTGCGTGCACTTTTTGTGTTATCCGAATATTTAAATGTACCTTGTATTTATATATTATGCACATATGTACAATGTTTTACATTTTATATTAAATAAATAAATCAAAAAAGTCGTATTTCGTGCTGTAACGACATCATTTACGCTCTCGGTAATACGATTTAGTATTTTGTAAACACTGGCGGTCTTTTTTCTTATGTTAACACACGGTGAACAACAACAATAGTTAATGTTTGATTTGACTAAAACAAAAAGCTAACATGATCATTTACTGTCCTCCTGAATATCTTATCCGTCCATTCCCTCCTGTGTATAGAGTACACCGCCCTGGGGTTAGCAGCGGGGGTCTAGTCTAACTGGCTTGCCTAACTTGATCACTTATATATATAATTAATATATATATATATATATATATATATATACATATATATATAATATATATATAATATATATATATATATATATATATATATATATATATAATATATAATATATATATATATATATATATATATATATATATATATATATAATATATATATATATACATATATATATATATATATATATATATATATATATATATATATATATACATATATATATATATATATATATATATATATACATTACAGTTTTACACTCACTGAAACCGTTGTAAACAGCGGTTCTCTCATATAATGATAATAAAGCTTTATTGCCATATTCAACGTGCATTACATAACGAATTGGAATGTAGTCTTACGTTGACTCATATAGTGCCTATATATACAATAAAATGAAATATGGCAAATAAATATAAGATCTAGATATAAGATATACATTGTACATAATGTGTTCTTGAAAATGTTTTTAATATAATAAATAAATAAAGACAACATTAAAATAATAATTATCTATTATAATTGTACTAATTAAAATAAATAAATATATGTTAAATTCTTTAAAAGTTAATATATATAATATATAATAAATAAATAAATATATATATATATATTAACTTCTAAAAGTATAATTTAAATTAGTGAACATACATTATAAGAGGACTAAAATATAATTTAAAATTATATTTACAATTACAATTGAATTCGTCCAATTTTGTTCAAAAATTTATTTATACAATTATTAAGTTAAGCTAAAATTTCAGGAGAAGAGAAGATTGTTGTTCAGCACCACCGATCCGCTACTGAGAATAGGTACACCCACACCCCACTCGCGTACGGCTCAGCCACACCAACCAGCGCCAGAAAAATAACAATTCCAGAGAGGCGAAAACAGCCAAGTTTCCAGGGTCTACGTTCTATATTTCATTCCTGATAAGGCTGCTACGGCACTCGGGTAAAAACTAATTCTAAAGCGATTTGTTTTCGTACGGATACATCTATAGCGTTTGGCTGACGGTAATAGTTCTAACAGATGATGGGCGGGGTGAGTTTGGTCTGAGATAATTTTGCCAGCTCTTTCTTTGGATCTGTCTTTATATATGGCTGTTAGAGAGGTGAGTTCACTACCGACAATTATGGAGACTGTTTTCACCACTCTGCCAAGCTTGCTCCTCTGGCGCTGGCTGATGCCGCCGAACCATACACATATTGGGAATGTAAGAATACTCTCAATAGCAGAACGATAGAGCTGAACAAGAAGTTCTCTCCTCAGCCCGAACTTCTTTAGTTGGCGCAGGAAGAACAGTCTTTGTTGGGCCTTTTTGACGACCTCATCTATGTTGTTTTCCAAAGCTAAGTCACTTGATATTATCGTGCCAAGAAATTTAAAACAGTCCACCCTTTCGATAGAGTCGCCGTTAACAATAATGGGAACAAGTGGGTTTTTTCTCTTCCTAAAATTTACGATCATCCTTCGAGTTTTGGACGTATATATGTTCCTACCGGAATATATAAACATATGTAAACCCAGTTACGATTGTGTCGTTCGTTTGAAATGGCAAAATAAAACCAATACACCATGTGTGCGAGCAATCCGTTTATTGCATCACCCGTCTTGTACAACGAAGTATACGACCACAACAGTCAGTCGTATTGTTAGTAGACATTCGACGATCAAACGTAACAATATGTCTTTCCCCGCGTGTCTCTGTTCAGGATTATTTGCGTTATAACAATTGCTGTTTTCCAAGTATTCGAAAGCATCCAGTTGGATATAAAGATTCTGGATATCACCTCGACAAATCACATCTCTAACTTGAATACCTGTCCCCTACAGCAAGCTTTGACATATACACTCTAAATAAACACAAGACAACTACGTGAGACAACTTGGATATAAAATGTAGCGACACGTCACAGCTACATTTGACCACTGTCGGATAGTTATCAACAGTGACGTCCATACACCACTCGTCCACGACAACATCTTTGCCAGCTGTAGTCGTAAGCCGTGGTGCCACAACACGACTGACGACCTCCCCAATTCAACCTCCCGCTGCAACAAGTTTTACTGTAGTAATCGTAAGCCGTGGTGCCACAACACGACTGACGACCTCCCCAATTCAACCTCCCGCTGCAACAAGTTTTACTGTAGTAATCGTAAGCCGTGGTGCCACAACACGACTGACGACCTCCCCAATTCAACCTCCCGCTACAACAGGTTTTGGAGTACCTATTGTAGCCTTTGTCACCGCAACACCGCAACTCTCCAGGGGCGGTCACTCTTCCACGGCAGCATGTTCGTTGTCTGCCGTAGTAGGCTCTAGTGCCGCAACACCACAGATGCCTACCGTAGTTGAGCGTGCCTCTGCAGCAAATGGCGTGGTTCCTGTCGTAGGCCCTGGTACCACAACACGCTCTGTAGCCTCCCTGGTTGAGTGTTCCTCTGCAGCAAATGGCGTGGTTCCTGTCGTAGGCCCTGGTACCACAACACGCTCTGTAGCCTCCCTGGTTGAGTGTTCCTCCACAGCACGTTTGGGAACGATAGTTGTAAGCCTTCGTCCCGCAGCACCACTGCCCAGCTATCAAGTTCAGCTGTCCGGCGCAGCACGTGTAGACCTTGGGGATGTAGGGCCGAGTACCACAGCATCGCGTGCCGAGGCCAAGGCGGCCGAAGCAACACACGGTGTGTGGTGTCGGGGTGTAGGCGCTCTTACCGCAGCACCGTGAACCTCTGGCGAGCTTCCCTCTGCAACACGAGTAGTAGACAGGGTTGTAGGCCCTGTCTCCGCAGCATGACCGACCCCGGCCCCTGTAGAGCTTACCTCCGCAGCACGTGGAAGACTTTCGGTTGTAGTTGCCGCAACCTTCAAAACAAACCATAAGAATAAAACAAATGCCCGGACTGTATGATAGTGTGCAACGTGTCTTTAACGCAGCTTATGTGGATGGAGGTTGTGTTTGTGTATACAGAGATTAGTGCAAGCAAATAAAAGTGTACCAGGAACACGCTAGCATTGGAACAAGCTAACTGTTTTTTCTAGAAATTGGAATCTTTTCAGTGACATAAGTTGAAGACAAGATAAGATGACTGGCAACACGCAACAAGAGAGACAACGTTCAAAGTGTCAGGTACATTAAACATCAACAAAACCCTTGTCTGATGTTGACTTCACTACAGTTTGCTTGAAAGATGACTGAATGTGTGTGAAGCTACAAAATAACCAAATATACCTGTTCGTGTTGAGGAAGTCTGGCATCCGACAATGAAGACGACGACGACGAGGAGCAAGCAGAGGAACCGACGACGCGCCAGGAAGAGACACCTGTTGAAACACGTCAGTTTAAGTAACACTTTCAAAAGCGTGATCAGCTAAACGAAATTATATAACGAGACAGAAAATGTACGGTGGAATGACGAGCACGATGTATGAATACAATAGTCATCATAGGCATGTATATGAACTAAAACGATTATTGTAGAACCAGTGGCAACGGTCCAGCTATTTCATTTATGTAATTTTTAGTATAAACAAATTCAAGACATGATATTCAACTAAGATATAACGGCAAATCATATATTTTAAATATCTCAAATATATTCTCATGAGTTGAATTCCCCCCTCAAATAATAGGCATATCGTACCATCGTACGCTTCATGATAATAGTCACTTTTACCAACTTCTATTTTGCATGAGAGCAAACTTGTTAAAGCGAGATGTGTTGCATTCAGCATAGCCTGCATAAAAGATAACCAGAGTTACACCACCCGCTATCTGTTACTTTAAAGCATACTTTGATTAACTGTACAGACGTTTAGCAAAAAATCCATGCTTTCCGACTTACATGCTTGCGCTTCCTGATGACTGTTTTCT
This sequence comes from Ridgeia piscesae, assembly GCA_025642075.2. Taxonomy (NCBI): domain Eukaryota; kingdom Metazoa; phylum Annelida; class Polychaeta; order Sabellida; family Siboglinidae; genus Ridgeia; species Ridgeia piscesae. The sequence goes on along the minus strand of JAODUO010001582.1, from coordinate 34,468 downwards.
TCTTCAGCAGAGACAAAGTGTCGGTCTAGTGCAGATAACCAACACGTCCAAAGTGTCGGTGTTAAGTGCAGATAACCAACACGCCCAAAGTGTGGCTGCAAGTGATACTTCAATGAAATGGTAGGTAACGTATTTTAAGCGCACCATCCACCATCGTTTGGTAATAATTTACCGCGTCAGTACCCGTATCCGTACATTATCCTGGGTTTAACTTGCCTCGATACGAATGTCCTTGACCATTGTTATGGAATTCTGAAAATGAGGTTAATAGCCATAGGTCGCATAAAACGATCGTAGTTAAGAAAGCGCATTGACGCAGTCATTCTAACTCCAAGTACACTTTCTTTTGTGCAGCAAGATGATATGTCGACATAGAGAGGTGTTTAGTAAACTAAACGATCTGCAGTGATGTAGAGCGCCCTGTCACGACGTTGACGTGTTAGTGGTTTCACGGTGTGAACGGGGAACTCACTGTCCGACCCGTGCACATAAACACACAGATTCACACAAACAACACACCGCACACGCACAGAAGCACGCGCATGCGCCAGCAAATGCACAAGAACATCCACCAGGGGACACGGGATCACGTGTATCACGTGTCCCCCACCGGATCTCCATCAAACTATGATTGTGTTAGCCTTACATTTTACGTGCCTGTGGAACACATTTTACATTTCATAATAACAAATACAGCTATGTCGCTGTTGGACATAAATATGTTGCTGGTAGTGCGCATTACTGTAGGTGTAGGCAATCAGCTTGCTGTATTGCAATTACCCTGCTAGAATACACTACCTCAACAGCTAAGAAAGCTTAGAACAATAAAACAATTTAAAAGTAAGCTAAAGGAGTTATTACTGATGGGATATGTAACTTAGGCATTTATAAGAATGATTGTACCATTAACTTAGGCATTTATAAGGATTTTGTACCGTAGTTAATTTAGGCATTTATAAGGATTATGTACCGTAATTATAGTATTCTTTTATTATTTATCAGTATTTTTTTTTTTAGACTTATTTAAGTATTTAGCATCATTCATTATATTGATGATGTGATAGTAGTAATATTAGTAGTAGTAGTGTTCTAGTGGTAGGTAATGTTATCATATTTTCATTGTTACTGTAATTTACTCGTAATAATATTTTATTAGGAATACTTTTTGGGTTCACAAACTTCACATATGATTCTGCTGATTAGAATAATTAGAATATGGAATTTAGGCCATTAATTCTATAAAACAGTAGGTGTACACTAAAATTGTACAGTTTAACTCTGAAACATTTTCTGCCCCCCCCCCCATCTGGAAAATGTCCTGTGAACGCTCCTGTGCACACGCACACACACACGCACACACACACACACACAACCACACCACACCACACACACACGAACAAACGAACAAACGTACAAACGTACAAACGTACAAACGTACAAACGTACACACGTACACACACACCTTGAACCCACGCTCACACAACATACTCAGTCACATACAAACACATATACCCGACACACATCCACACACATACACACATACATACACCACACATACACTCATGCATACACGCACACACACGCACGCATGCGCGCGCACACACACACACATATATATATATATATATATATATATATATATATATACGCACGTTCGCACATGCACACGCACAACACGCACACGCACACGCACACGCACACGCACACGCACACGCACACGCACACGCACCACACACACACACACACAGAAACATGTACACAGCGAAGCAACACACATTTTTTTATTTATCAGTATAACAAATGCGGATTGCATAGATAATACAAAGGAACATTAAACAGATTTTGTTGTATCAATGGCATTACTGCAAATAACAACATCATATTCAATAACAACTGCAGCTACTACTTATATACCCATCTAGCTTAATCCTTCCCACCCTCACACGTTGTGCACCCTCACACATTGTGCACCCTCACGCATTGTGCACCCTCACACATTGTTCACCCTCACACGTTGTCTACCCTCACACGTTGTGCACCCTCACACATTGTGCACCCTCAAGCGTTGTGCACCCTCAAGCGTTGTGCACCCTCACACATTGTGCACCCTCACACGTTGTGCACCCTCACACATTGTGCACCCTCAAGCGTTGTGCACCCTCAAGCGTTGTGCACCCTCACACGTTGTGCACCCTCACACGTTGTGCACCCTCACACGTTGTGCACCCTCACACGTTGTGCACCCTCACACGTTGTGCACCCTCACACGTTGTGCACCCTCACACGTTGTGCACCCTCACACGTTGTGCACCCTCACACGTTGTGCACCCTCACACGTTGTGCACCCTCACACGTTGTGCACCCTCACACGTTGTGCACCCTCACACGTTGTGCACCCTCACACGTTGTGCACCCTCACACGTTGTGCACCCTCACACGTTGTGCACCCTCACACGTTGTGCACCCTCACACGTTGTGCACCCTCACACGTTGTGCACACCTCACACTTGTTCAGTGGCACCCTCACACGTTGTGCACCCTCACACGTTGTGCACACTCACACGTTGTGCACACTCACACGTTGTGCACCCTCACACGTTGTGCACCCTCACACGTTGTGCACACTCACACGTTGTGCACCCTCACACGTTGTGCACCCTCACACGTTGTGCACCCTCACACGTTGTGCACCCTCACACGTTGTGACACTACACGTTGTGCACCCTCACACGTTGTGCACCCTCACACTTGTGACCCTCACACAGTTGTGCACCTCTTCACACGTTGTGCACCCTCACACGTTGTGCACCTCACACGTTGTGCACCCTCACACGTTGTGCACCCTCACACGTTGTGCACCCTCACACGTTGTGCACCCTCACACGTTGTGCACCTCACACGTTGTGCACCCTCACACGTTGTGCACCCTCACACGTTGTGCACCCTCACACGTTGTGCACCTCACACGTTGTGCACCCTCACACGTTGTGCACCCTCACACGTTGTGCACCCTCACACGTTGTGCACCCTCACACGTTGTGCACACTCACACGTTGTGCACCCTCACACGTTGTGCACCTCACACTGTTGTGCACCCTCACACGTTGTGCACCCTCACACGTTGTGCACCCTCACACGTTGTGCACCCTCACACGTTGTGCACCCTCACACGTTGTGCACCCTCACACGTTGTGCACCCTCACACGTTGTGCACCCTCACACGTTGTGCACCCTCACACGTTGTGCACCCTCACACGTTGTGCACCCTCACACGTTGTGCACCCTCACACGTTGTGCCCCCTCACACGTTGTGCACCCTCACACGTTGTGCACCCCTCACACGTTGTGCACCCTCACACGTTGTGCACCCTCACACGTTGTGCACCCTCACACGTTGTGCACCCTCACACGTTGTGCACCCTCACACGTTGTGCACCCTCACACGTTGTGCACCCTCACACGTTGTGCACCCTCACACGTTGTGCACCCTCACACGTTGTGCACCCTCACACGTTGTGCACCCTCACACGTTGTGCACCCTCACACGTTGTGCACCCTCACACGTTGTGCACCCTCATGCTGGAACATGTTCCTTGAAGACATCGACATTGTGGTATTGTGTGTAAGACTTATAATGCGTTATTCATATAATTAAACAAACCATATTCGTCACTCAAGATTGAGTCTCTACAGCCACAGTAGACGCTGAAACTGAGAAAGCCCACCTCTCGACACTGACACACGTCTATGTACTCGTCATTGTTTTACACATGACGATGTAACGTCATTAGATAAAACTAATTTATGCTGCAGTGAATATGGAAGAATATTCAACATCCACAAAATCATCAGAACCATCTAAATTAAAACGTTTGTGATGTAAATCGTCTTTTTTGTCAGTATCTCTGATGCCGATGGAAGCTATCACTTACTTAGCTTCTATGAAACCAATACCGCCACGGCTGCACTGTCTTGTATAGCTGTTACCCTCACATGTCTGTCTAATCTATTAGGCTGTGTCGTGTTGACCTCTCGATGTGGGTGCCACCCGGGTGCCCCTGTGGGTGACGTGATGCCATCCCTCCCTCAGGTTCCTCCACATCATCTTCAGGTGTCTCTTCAGAATGTTGACGTCCGATATGACAAGGACAATTGCAGGGACACACATCAACACTGTCCCAATGACACCTATTGTGATATTTGTCGCCTCTTTGTCGGCGTTCTTGATGCCAACAGACGCCATCACTTTCTCAGCCTGAGTCTTTGGCTCCACGTCCTCAGGCACAAAGATTGAGACTTCCTCTCCCGTTGCTGTGAGGAAATAACATAAATACTGCATGAGACACAGACAGTAACTTATGCAACGAAGTATGTTCGTTTTGAACAAATGATAGAATTTGTAAAGACGTCCTCAATAATATGTCCATATATATATAATATATAATATTATATATATATATATATATATATATATATATATATATATATATATATATATATATATATATATAATATACTGGCATACGACTGCTTAAAACTACAAGAAACGTTATAATATGATCACAACATAACAATAACATAATAATCATTAATACACTATCTATACGTAATTTTATATCGGATCATGCACTTTATATGTGAACGTATATAAAACGCAACTTTAATTATTTCGCCTCCACATGCTAACGTCCTTCCAGTGACGCCGTTACCTTCACAGACGGGGTCTCGGCCGGTCCAGTTGCCCCGAGGCCCACACACCTTCCACAGCTGCCCCGACACGAGCCGGTAGCGGGGCAGACACTGGTAGATGACCCTCCTGGTGCGTAGAGACTTCTTGTCCTCGTACCACGTCGTGTTGACCACGTCCGGCGCTGGACCACAGCCAACCTCTGTAAAGACGTTCGTCGTATTTGCGTCACTTTCGTCGCTTCAGGTCTTACATTTTGGAGACCGAACATATTCGGTGGTTTTAGAGACTCGCTCATTTGTTTTGACCAAATCAATGTATAACGTAATCAACATACATATAAGTGACAGCATACTTGGACAGAGAGATTGAATATGTCGTTAACATGGGAGCCACCTCTGTCAAATTAAACAAATGCATGACAACAATGTGTTTACCAAAAATAAAAAATAAATAATAATAATAACAACAAAAATAATAATAAAACAACATGTTTACACTGGGGTACTCAAACTTATATGCATGTTATATAAGCACAATATATAGACATACGTGCATCTACATCTATATTATAAGCACATCCATATATATATATATATATATATATATATATATATATATATATATATATGAGTGCATATTTTTACAAGATATAGTTCTACACAAATAAATAATTATAAACGTACTCCTGCTTGATTTCGGGTGATGAAACAATTTTGTTTAGCACAGTTAAATTAATAAATACCCAGAAAATAGATAATAGTCTCCCTTATCATTTGAGATCAATTTTATCATAGCAAACGACACTTACCAACAGCGTAAGTCGTTGACTCGCAAATTAAACTTAACGTAAATGTAACGGTTGGTGAGTTTCTTTGGCTACTTTACAGGAGAGCATATCATGGTCGCTTTCTTTGCTAAACAACATTAAACTTACTTTCACACTTGGGAGATTCTCCACTCCATGCGCCATTTTCCCCGCATATGCGCACTTCATCTCCCTCGACCACCTTGTATCCGTTGTGACAGGAGTACGTGACACGGGACATGTAGGTCAGTGCTGTGACATTGTACGTTGTCATTGGTGGTAGGTCAGGCGTCGGACAGGTGATTTCTGAATGATGTCATACTCATCTTATTTAGAATTCAGGCCAATACAGACTGCAACGTAGCGAAAGCTGACTACGAAAATAACAGCATCTTCTCGGGTAAGTGCACTGGTAACACGATGAAGTTTACAATGTGTCCTGTCTGTTCACAACCGACACTGACATCAGCAATGTGTGTTCACTGTCAAGTGTTGGCGACTGTTATTTTATGGCACTGCCACATCTCTAGCAACGACTATGACATCACGTGTTCCTACCACATACTAACTTAATTAATCCATTTTACATCCTGATTCTTAAAACTCCAGTAAGAAGTGTTTTACATATGGCTACCTGCACACGTGATCCCGTCTCCTTCCCACTGCGCATGCTCACTACAGACCAGGGTGTGGTGAGGTCCGACCTGGCGAAAGCCGGTCTTACACGTGTATGTGGCGTGATCCAGGTATCTCAGTCCTGTTGTTTCACATCTGGTGTTATCGACTGCCGGGGGCCGACCGCAAGTGACCCCTGACAGTAAGACATCACATGGTTATTTGTTACAGATAGACAAATAACCTGCAGTGAATTAATCGACCGCTATTATGTCGCAACACGCTTGTGAAAATTAAGAAATAAAATGAATATATTTAAGAGTTGAATTTAATGATATTTTAATACCTGATAACTACACATAATTAAGGTTCTCTGCTGTCGTGTCCTGGCTGTGGCCTTCATACATAGGTCCCTGTTTGTTAATGCACATAAATCAAGTGAGTATAATGTGGTCAGTGACAAGTAGAGAGGACAGAATAGAACGACAGCAAGTGGAATGTGCAAGAACTGTTGCACAGATTATTTTGACTTTCCATTTAGCCATGGGTTCCTATTACCTGTACACAGTATGTCCCAGGATGTTCTGTTAACGAAATGCTGCTAACTGACAGGTCAATTAATGGTTAAAAGAACGTAATCTACTGAATCCTGACTGTGCAGACTCCAGTCGTCTTCTACTCACGTCTACAGGCCGGCGGGCCACGACTCCACTCGCCACTGTCGAGACACTCGCGGGTGGCGTCCCCTGCCGACAGTCTGTAGCCGGTGACACATGCATATGTCACGTGTGACCCGACGATGACGCCATCCGTGGTAAACTTAACATTCCAATCCTCATCAACTTGAATTTTCGGACATGTGATCGCTGAAATCAATGTACAAATGGTGACCTGCGTGTAATACTGGTCAATAGGGTTTTCTCACTCACTTAGGCTGCGTCATTATTTACAACAAATCTGTCGACATTTTAAGCGACTCTTGCAAGTACAGTGTATAGGAATCAAAACAGGGTTTTTCTTAGTTTGCAAGGCTACGTGAAAACATAGAGTTTGTGTGCATGGTATCCTGTGTTTAGGACTGCGCAAAGCACATTATACTCCAGTATTCAGCTATGCACAAATGTTCAAATACTATTCGTTAACATGTGTACACCATTGCATGTAACTGTAGTTACCCATTTACGACGCTGAATCAACCGAGCGACACACAGACCGTAGTTCATCGCGCCACATACAAACAAACTGATGGACAACCGAGCGTTAGCTACAATACTTGACTTCTTTCTACCTGTGATATCGAATGGTTTTCTTCTAAATGCCAGTGGTTCTGTCTGCGACAAATTATATGCAAAATAACGTCTTTATTGAGAATGCACATGCTGAATGTGGCAGAAACCGCTTGGCTAACTTGCACATGGTATGTTACCTTTAAATACCGGCTGTTCTCCGGTCCAAAGTTCGTCTTCACGACACGTCCGCACCAAATCTCCACCAACGTGGCGGTGTGTTCTCTGAGCGCTGTAGGTCACTGTCGACCCGACGGTTAGATTGTTGATGGTCACCACGGCACCTATGACATTCACCGGTGGCAAGCAATGTGTTTCTACAATCAGAAATTACAAGAAATCAGTAGGTATTAATCAAATGTAACATCACGATATTGGTTATTTTGTGAACAGTTTATTCAGTCTTTAGAATTGTGAACTTCGGCCAGAATCTTTACCGTATTGGTCCTTAACATTTGTATAGTCCTAATGCACGTGTTAACGTAAACGTAATAGTGACGTCTAAACGACGTTAGCAAGGACATACAGAACGAGTCCTTTCGGCTGACACTGGGTGAGCCTGGATGAAACAGAGATTATGATCTTTTATTTCTATATTATGTATTTAATGTGTTTATTTTATTTTATTTATTTATTTATGTTTACATTTACTTACTTAACACATGTAACTTTTAATAATATTTTAAATCGTATTATTAAGTCTATATAAATTATGAATTGTGTTCAGGTCGATCACGTGTTTGTCTCACGTTCCTTTGCACTACATATATTCTATGTTCTGAGACTCCGCGTGGACGTCTCACGGTATTGTCATGTCATATATTAGTGACAAAGACATGGCTCATTTGGTGACGTACGTGCACACACGAGGGGCGCTCCGGACCATGTTCCTTCGCCCAGACATGTCCTTAGTCCACTTCCGGTCACTCGGTGGTATCCATGGCGACATTGCAAGGTCACGGTGTCCTCGTAGCGGTCACCTGTCTTTTCCGTCACGAGCGCCCCAGCGCCCGCTATGACGTCACCACATCGGATTCCTGCAAATTTGACAGAAGCGGTTTGTCGGCGGGAGTGAAACGGCTCAGGTGCGTCCTAGGTGAGGGTGTTTGTAAGTATTTACCAGCATTCAACAACTTCACATATTAGTTCGATTCCCTATCACATGAACAATGCGGGTGGCTGTGAAACATTGCATTAGTAGCAACTGGCCGAGTCTGTACCATCACAGCCCTGCAGTCACCTGTGTCCATCCCGATTATTATGTTTCATTGGCGATGCTGGAAGAAAATAGTGACTGTTTCATTTGCTGCAGTCAGCGGACTGTGACTTCAAATTGTGTATCTTGCTATAGAAATCGACATGACAATGTAGAGCGCAATGCCTCATGGGTAGAGTTTCGGAGTCTCGACAACGAGAACACGGGTTCGAATCCTGTGCTACATTGCTCCTAATTGCTCCAGTTCACTCAGCTGTATACATGAGTATCTGGCTATAGACAGTTGTGGATATGTGTACGAGCAGCCTTTCAATGTCATTCGGCAGTGCATGACAGTGGATTGGCAACGTCGATGCGTGTGCGTGTGCGTGTGCGTGTGCGTGTGCGTGTGCGTGTGCGCGTGCGCGTGCGCGTGAATGTGCGTTGCTTTCCGTGAGGTGCGTGCGTGCGTGCGTGCGTGCGTGCGTTCTGTTGCGTGTATGCTTGCATAACGCACGTGACTCCTGCAAACGACGTACTTGAGCAGTTGACAGACACGAGTGTCCATGTTCCGTCGAACATGCAACGAGACTCTCGCGCGTTACCCTGGTAACCGACGTCACAACGGTATTGGGCCACACAACCGTGATGTATGCACTTCGTCGTCATCACGACGTGTCTCATTGGTTCCGGCGAGCCGCATGTCACTTCTGACATCACGATAGAGGAGAATATTAAATCATATGAATTAATGCCTGAATTCAGTATATTGTCTGGTGTTGTGAAATATGTAATTATTGTGTGATTTTGTAATCGTCACTTAAGTAATGGTCACCGTTGCTACTTCTGCTCTTGTTTTTCTTACGTAAGATCCACT